>JZKD02S2425889.1:0-28067 GCA_000966675.3 Picea glauca | reverse complement strand
ACAATTTTCTCATATATGCAATTATGGGGTCACATGGCCCCATCATTTCTCCAATCAACACCACATATGGATGATCCACTTCTACTAATATTTCCAAGGATCTTTTTTTGGCTCTCTACCCCAATCCCCTCATTTGACAAAAATAAACTTCATGAGGTAACTTCTTTAGGTTCGGTTCATGCTCTAAGGACCCCAGAAATTAAACATTGTCTACCCTAGTTAATTTCATGGGTAGCCTTCTCTTGGGCATGTTTAAGGGTGGATTATCGACCCACTTTAGAAATACCCAACTCCTTTGTAAATCAAACTCCAAACCTCTCATGCCCCCATGTCCTTGAGGAGGATTCCTAGGTCGCAAAATATAAGGTTCTCTTCTAGTGTAAGTGGAGAGAGAATTAGGATGAGAGGGTTGAAAGGCCTCCTTGGGTTGTGAAGAAAAGGGATCAAAGTTCGTAGAGAGGCCAACAATGAAGGAACCCCCTTCCTTCACTCTTGGTGATTGACACATCAATACAACCCCCGAAGAGAGACTACGAGAAGACCCATCACAATGAGAATGCACACTAGTTGTAGTTCTGCCCAAAGTTGAGATAATATAAAGGTATTGAGAATGTATGAACTTACCTGAGGCATGAGAAGGTGATGAACCCTTACGCCATAATTCCTCCATATTGCACCATTGAGACAATGTGAGATCCACATCATTTTTGAAGCAATTCAGTTGAGTCTGGACATCCTCCCATCAATGGGATCCTGAGAACAATGGGATGGAAATATCTCTTATCAAAAGGTCTTGAATTTTTTTTTACGAGTCTGTCAATTTTGTAGACAATTATTCCTCCCATGATTCCTCCTTCATATGGAGATAATCTTACTACACAGTCTGCATTTGTTGTGGGAGAGAAGGATTTGAAACCTTTTCAAGTCATTGCCTCTTTCCCCATAAACTTTATTTGAAAATTTAGCTAGCAATCAGACATAACTTTCCCTACCTTATGGCACTGAGCACACTTGAAAGGAATTTTGACATAGTCCAAAACCTAGGTCTAAGTTATGTTCCCCACCACAAGTGTTATGACTCAAATAAACCTTGATGAGGGTCTAATTCCACCAAAATTTGAGCCATCAAATGGAAGCAGCGAGACTTATAGATTTTGTCTAATGTGATGAACTTCCCTAACGCCTCTGCAATAGTTATCAGGCCAGAGTCTATTCAAAACTCTAAAGGAAGATTCAGTAATTTAATCCGAATGGAAAAACTAGTGACATTTTTCTCCTGAGCATCAAAAAGGGGATGTCAGGGTTTAATACTCAACAATATTTTGTCCCAATACCAACGTCTTGCCAAGATCTTCCACACATCATCTTGAGATCTAAATATAAACCTTATCCATCCTCTGGACAAGAAATGAGTAATCAATCCATCACCTAAAAACAAAGCCCGAGGATTTTTTCATCCATGTTTTTAGGTTCACCATGGATTCCCTCCTACCACTACATCTCCCAAAAACTGCTCTACCATCAATCTCGTCAATTCAAATAACCTATAGATCCTCTTTGACCATCAAGGAAATGTCACCACCCTTCAATTTCACTACCTTTTAATGATTTCAGCCAAGACTTTCCTATCTTTTCTTAATCACGCCACCCTTCAATTTCACCACCTTTTGATGCTTTCATCCAGGACTTTCCTATGTTTTCGTAATTGTGCCACCCTACAATTCTGTCAAATATAAACACTGCAAGGAGAACACCTTCTAGCCAAGGTTTTTGTGAAGGTTTTTAGTGTTACAAAATTTGGAAAAATGTTAAAAAAAACCTCCACTACAACCTCCTCTATTGAATATGGAGGTTTTAACGGATGTTCCATATAACAAAAAAAAATTGGGTGGGCAAAGGTTTTTTTTTCAGTTCTTTTATTGTCAAAATGCACTGGCGTGCTCTTAACCAACCTGCCTCAGTATGTTCATATAATACAAATGCACTAGTGAAATCTTAACCAAACCACCCTAGTGTGTTAATATAATATAAACACACTGGTGTGTGTATAATTATTATGCGTCGAATTCTCCTTTTTCATTGTGCAGAGCATCAATGCTCTTATAATTTCTATGCATCTATTTTTCATTGTTCGATAATGAAGCACCGATTCTTTTTAGTTTTTTTACGCCCCGATGCATTTAATTTATAGTGATCCATGGTGATATTGAATTATCCTGAACCTCGGTTCGTTTAATATAGTGTGTGCCTCGATGCTTGTATAATTATTACATATCGATTTATATACTACCATGTGCACCGAAGGGTAGTGAAATTTCGAATATTAGAGGTGAGATGTCGGTGCCATTATTTTTACTAAGGTATGGTGCATATATTATATTAAAAGGATTGGTGCGTACATTATATTTAGAGCCCCAATATGTATAATAAAAGTAACACGCTGGTGCGTACATTATATTTAGTGCCCTAGTGTATATTTTAAACATGAGCACCATAAAATTTTGAAACGGTAAATATTATTGTACGTTATAGTGTTTATGGAAGGGTGTTTTTTCTCAATGGTTCATATTGGTGCATTATTATAATTAATGGGCACGGGTGCATATGACTCCTCAAAATGCATCACTTTTTATAGTATGGCACGCATCGTCTAGTGATTGCATAAGAATACAATGCACTGATATGTATATATTTTAATTAATTATTTTTTTTACAAATTTTCAATTAATCATTTCAAAATCAAATATTTTTTAAAATAATATAGTTTTACATTTTTGTTATTGCATTTTGATATAATGATTGCATTAATCCATTATCCAACGAATTACACCTCTTTTATTTGTAACTATGTAAATCATCCACATATTAATTATTCAACAGCACAACATTTTACAACATTCGACAATGCAATAAAATAATAAACCCATTTTATCATATATGAATAACGTACCCATTGCCATATAAAAAGGGACAACATAAAGGTCCAAAAGAATCAAATTGCAACCAATATGTAATTGCTAAACTTATTGGTAACATGTCCTCATGTAATTGGGACGATATGTCGATTACATTAAACAAAATCCCTGATTTTCAAAGACAAATATTCCAAAACATACAACATGTAGTAACATTCAATTATATTGGTTGTCATTCTTCAGTTGAACTGTTGTCATCGCTCGAGTTGTGTGCATGCCTCGTTTCTTCATCATTTGTAGGCAATATTGTACTTTGGTTATTTAACCTATTTTTTCTCGATCAACTTTTTTTTATGTTCTGCCTCTTCATATTCCATCTAGAAACATAAAAATAAACTATAATAAGTATATCTACATTTATATATATAGTAGAATATACATGATTTCCTAAATCAAAAAATATAAATTAGCACCAAGTCTTTCATAAACAATTCACAATGCTTCATGCCTTCTCTCAAAATCTCCTATGTTGGTTGCATTCCATACTTTGTTTCATGCATGTTTAATACGCCATGACAAAGCACAATCGACATAATTAATATAAATGTTTATTGTTGTTTCTTTAATTATAAAACAAGGGGATTTAAACAACATAGTACTTACAAATTGTTCAATTAAACTTTCATACTTAAACATATACTCACAACCCATACTTAACCCAATGTTTATCAATTCACGTGCTGGCTCCTCTTTGTATGTTAATACCTATTAGAAGACATCCATGGAAAAGTGTAAATTAATTATTTAAATATAAAGATCACATTAAACATGAAATCTTAAGGAACGTTGAAAACGTAAATACTCACAAAGTTTGTGATCAACCCTTTATTCCTCATCGTTCTCTCTTATGTGTTGAATGGGTTCTATTTTATTTTATTTTCTACAACAAAACAATTGAAATTTTGTATTTCACGCGATAATTAAATCTGATGTACATAAAAGAATAAATAAATGATTACATACCTCTTATGCACATTGTAGTAGGGATGGATCCTCTTGTGATGCAATTATGTTCATTTCTTTTACCATATTATTCTACACTTTTTTGCACATCCCTATCAGCATGTTGTGGTTTTCCCCTTATTTGTCCCTTGGAATTTTCAAAATCTCCCTAACAAAAAAAAACTAGGAATCATCTGATATAAAATTATGTAATGTTTTACAAAATAAGATACTAGTGTGTATAGTAACATAATATGCACTGAGGCATCAACCATATGTATACGCACCAGTGCTTCAACCATATTTATACGCATATGTATATTATAACAGTGTTATTGTAAAATTGAAAACATTTTACAATTTTTTTTATTCAGATAGTTATTTATGAATTAAGAAAAGCACGGTTTCCTAAGTATTGTTTATTATACATCATTTAAGACAAAGTGGTTTCCATATTAAAAAACAATATTATTTCCATTTTAAACTCAATGGCACTCTTTGTAAGAAAATGTGCATCGTCGACCATGAATTATTACTTTTTAAATATTATTTCTAATTTAAATTAAGTGGTGTTGTTGACATGAAAATACACATTGACGCTCTTCCTATGTATAGAGCGCACCATCAACCGTGAAGGTGTTTTTTTTTAAATCAACAATTTGGGATCCAATGAAATGAGTGGTTTCAATGCAACAAATAAGAAACACGCCATATATAAATAAACAAACCCTATAAAAAAAATATTAAAAAAAAATATCCTTGTAAAATATAGAAAGGGAAAGCAAAAAAACTGTGAGGAAATTAGGGCTTCCAATACCAAAGGTAACTATGAAACCATTGTTTTTGTTTGCGAATGTATTGAAAATTGTGTGAATCAAATAGGCGAAAAGATTATTAATAGAATGAAATTGTTTAGCTGAAATTTCTCCTCTGCAGATTTGTATGTGACCTACAATAATCCCTTTCTAATTTGGCTCTTTAAAAAAAATCCACCCACTCTGAAGTCTTTGATTATAAATCTCTTTTGCACAAATCTCCCTTCTAAATTTTGGAAAAAAAATGAAAGAATGAATAGGGTTTTCATTTATAAACTCTAATAACATTTTAATTTACTGATATGCTCTACATATGCATAGAATTATGCAGAATAATAACAAATATACATATACAACATTATACAAGAAAACCCATATAGAAAACACATAAATAATTATACAGTAATTAAAACAAGCACATGAAAGACAGTTATATTTTGTAAATAGAACAACAACTACGTGCAGACCTCAAACTTTCCTCCCATCCATAAACTTTGTTGCTCATAAACTCAGCAGTAGGTCACCCCGAACTGGGGATAAAACTCCACCTAGGAAAAGGAATCCTAAACCAGGATAAGGTCTCTCAAATAGCAGAAATTCTCAAACTCAAGTGCCAACTCTAGCAGACAGCCTACAAACTCTTGTTCCCCATGCCTATCCCACCCTAGGAAGTCTGTCCCTTCTCTGCTCAACAATCCTTCGGTTTCCCCACTTCCCTTCTAGGGATTCAGCAATAGGCAGGACAAGAAGTCTCAGATCCCTGTATTTGTCGCTTGGAACCTTGGGAAAACAATTCCCAACAGTTCTCTCACCTAGAGAAAATGCTCACGAGCCTGAAAACATGCTTATTCAATAATTCACTGGCCTGACAACCCACCTCTTCAGCCCAATTCCTGGGTTACTAGTTTCCCACAGCCCCAAGGATTTCCATTGTGCAAGTACATGTGATAGCAGTAGTAGAGTACAGATGGTAGCAAAGAATAATGGCATAATGAGTGAATGAATGGAAAAAATGAACTAAATTCCCAACTATATGAATGCATGTTCCCAACTTGACACTTGTCATGTTAGGAACTGCCTTGGGCCCACTTGCCTCCCCACTTGGGTGATATATTTCCCATAATTAAGGAATTAGGATATATTTATATCCCTAACTTTAGACTTTATACCCTTAGGAATATTAATATAATATTCCTTTGGGCTTAATCACCCTTGGCTTAGCCCCTCATCTCATACTCTTAGCCCCCCTTTCCCTTTCTAATGGAGTTTATCCCCCATACTCTTTATATCTAGTTGGTCTGCAGCAGTGATGCATTTTATTAATATTCAAGTGTGATTACATAATACAAATATAGGCTCACTGGAATTTTAGCTTCTCGCTCTCCAACCTGATAACCACACAAGCACTCTAGACTCAAAATACATATATACAAAGACACTCTAGCCCAAAATGTTCTGGCTCACCATCCTATATGTACATTTACATTTACATTACAATTGGGGTTCGGCCTAGGGGTATTTCATTCCCCTCCCCCTTATTTATGCATTGTTCTTAATGCATTATATACACATGTACAATCAAAACTTCAAAAGTCTTAAAAAAGATGTGAGTACTCTGCCCACATATCATCCTCATGCTCCCAAGTCGCATCCTTAGGACTGTACCAGGTCCATTGGACATTTACTATCCCTATGGCTCGATTCTGGAGCTGCTTGATCTTCTAGTCCAATGTGCAAACCGGTTGCACTTGAAAGTCACCTTCTGGTTCCATCTGAATCACATTCCAATCAATGATATGATTAGCATCAGGTACATACTTTTTAATCAAAGATACATGGAATAAATTATGAATACACATCGATGTAGGTAGTGCAAGCATGTATGCAACAAGACTGATTATCTCCAGGATTTCAAACAATCCACAATAACATGTTGCCATCTTTTAACAATTTCTCAACTTCAGAGAACTTTTCTTGGCCTTTACTTTCAAGAAAACATGGTCACCCACTTTAGACTATCTATGAGTTATGCCTTTGTCAACATAACTTTTCTACATGTCTTGGGAAGCCTTTAAGCTCTGTTTTGATTTCACCATTTGTTCCTCATTTTTCCTGAGCAATTCTAGCCCAACCACTGCTATGTCTATTGGGTTGTCCCAGCTCACTGGTGTATTACATTTTCTACCATATAGTGCCTCAAATGGGCTCATTTTCAAATATTATTGATACCCATTATTATAAGAAAATTCTACCAAGTGTAGGTAGTCTTCCCATTTTGATTATTTATCCATCACATACATCCTGAGCATATCTTCAATCACCTGATTTACCCTCTATGTTTTCCCATATTATTCTAGATGATATGTTGTGCTAAAGTTCAAATTTGTTCCAAATCCTTTGAATAGCCCCTTCCAAAATTTGATGTAAACTTGGGATCTCTGTCAGACACAATTGTCTTAGGCACACCATGTAGCCTAGCAATTTCTCTCATGTAGATATCTGCAATGTTATTTTCCTTGTGAGTTAACTTCACTAGAATAAAATGGGTAGCTTTAGTAAGCTTATCCACCACCACCATGATGGAATCATGTTTCTTGGTTTTTCTAGGCATCTTAGTTATGAAATCCATTGTCACAACTTCCCATTTCCACTCAAGAATGGGTAATGGTTATAGAAAACCAGCCAGGTGTCTTTTCTCACCCTTGACCTTTTGACATTCCAAACATTTGGATATATAATCAACCACCTCTTTCTTCATACCTGGCCAATAATATTGATTTTTGACAGCTGTAATTATCTTTTGGTAGCTTGGGGTTCCTAGCATAAGGCACAGTATGCATTTCTTTTAATACCATATTTTTCAACTCTTGAGAATTAGGCACATAAAATATGCCCATATACATGAGGATTCCATCCTCTCTCATCTCATAATCTTCAATTTTTTGTTGCAATTTACCTTGTTGTAATTTTGTCTTTATTTCCACATAATGTTGATCTGATTTTGCAGCCTCTAAAATTTTTGTCTTTCAAATATGATTTGTACATGATAATGGTTGTAGCATGCATCTCATGCACTCTCCTGTTGAGTGCGTCATCCACCTTGTTCTCTTTACCCTTGATATGATTTATATCAAATTAATAGTCACTAAGAAATTCTAACCATCTATTTTTCCTGACATTTAAAGTTGGTTGTCCAAACAAATATTTCAAACCGCTACGGTTTATCCTGAACTCATTTTTTTCCCATGAGGTAGTTCCTCCACATCCTAAAGGCATGCACTATGGCTGCCAATTCCAAATCATGAGTAGCATAGTGCCTTTCATTCTCTTTTAATTTCCTTGATTCATAGCATACCACATGCCCATTCTAACTAAGGACTCCACCAAGCCCTTCTTTGCATGCATCGGTGCACACAACAAAATATTCATTGGGATCGACAATTTTAAAAATTGGTGCACTTGTCAATAAATATTTCAAGTGTTGAAAACTTCTTTCACAATCAAGTGTCCACTTAAATCTCACACCCTTCTTTTGTAAGGATGTAATTGGATGTGTAATCTTTGAGAACCCATCAATGAATCTTCTATAATAACCTGCAAGTGCCATGAAAGATCTCACATCGAATACATTACTTGGTATTGGCCATCCCTCAATGACTCTTATCTTATTCAGATCCACATTTATCCCTTCCTCTGAAATAATATGGCCCAAATGATGTATTTTCCTTTGATAAAATGAGCACTTGCTTAACTTCGCATACAATTGATGCTCCCTCAATACTTGTAGCACCACCCTCAAGTGTTTCTCATGTTCTTCTTCAGACTTGGAGTAGATAAGAATGTCATCTAAGAAGACAATGACAAATGTATCTAAGTAATCTCTTAAAATACCATTCATTAAACACGTGAAGATAATCGGTGCATTTGACAACCCAAATGGCACCACTGTAAACTCATAATGGCCATACCTCATTCTGAATATTGTATTGTTGATATATTCATCTTTAATTCTCACCTGGTGATAGTCTTGTTTGATGTCAATCTTGGAGCATATCCTTCCAGCCTTCAGTTGATCAAAAATATCATCTATCCTTG
Organism: Picea glauca; assembly: GCA_000966675.3. Classification (NCBI taxonomy): domain Eukaryota; kingdom Viridiplantae; phylum Streptophyta; class Pinopsida; order Pinales; family Pinaceae; genus Picea; species Picea glauca. The sequence goes on along the minus strand of JZKD02S2425889.1, from coordinate 19,240 downwards.
GCAAAGGATACTTGTTCTTCACTGTCACCTTATTTAGTTTCCTAAAATCAATGCAAACCCTCAATGTACCATCTTTAATTTTCACGAATAATGTTGGGGCACCCCAAGGTGACACACTTAGGCGTATATACCCCTTCTTCAAAAGTTCCTCGAGCTACATTTGCAATTCCTTTAACTCTGATTTACTCATCCTATAAGGATTCTTGGACGTCGGTGTAGCTCCAGGCATCGGATTGATGAAGAAAACAATATCTCTCTTGGGTGGCAACCCCGATGTTTTTTTAAATACATCTTCAAACTCTTTTAGAATTGCACAGTCTTCAATATTTTGAACTTTATCCTTAGGTGCCTTCTCCATATGGGTTGCAAATATTTGGTATCTTTTCTGAAACTTTTCTTCAGCTGCAAGGTTGAAACTTCTCTAATAGTTACAGCCCTTGGAATACCATGTATTGATTTCAAGTTTCCTTCTTCACCCAAGAAAGTAAAATTATTAGCATAACAGTCTATGACAACATGATGCATTTCCAACCAATCCATACCAATTAGGAAATCATATGAGCCCAAAGGTACGATATTCAAATCAACCCTTGTGCTCATTCCATTCATGTTCATTGGACATGCCTTAACCATCTCATTAATTTTCCTTTAGATCTTGTATCTAGCTACACCAACCAAGGTTTCCCAAGCTTGCTTTTTGGAAATTGAAATCTTTCCACCATGTTAGGATCTAGATAACTATGACTAGCTCCTGAATCAATTAAAATAACAATGGGTTGGTTGTTGATCTTACCTTCCACTTCAATCATATGAGATGGGAAATCAACTTGTTTGTTATCCAGGGTTGCGTATATCCTAGGTACATTTATACCCATGTCCTCCATTGTATCATCTGGTTGTACATTGTGAACAATCCTCACTTTTTCACCTTTGTGAGGGAAATCTCTGTACATATGGTCTCCCTCACAACCCCAACACTTCATTGTTTTCTTCCTTGGTCTTTGCCCCATTATTTTTTTCATTCTAGGCTCCTTGGGAGTTCGTTTTCCTTGAGAAGTGTTTTTGAATAATGGTGACTTGGTCCCCTTCTTCCTCTAATCTATTTTTCCTTTCTTATTGTCTTCCCAATATTTTTGGAAGGTTGGTCTTCCTCTATGTTGATCATAGAGGCATTTATCTCTCCTTATGGTTTCCTCCAGTGTCTTGGGATCATCATACTTTATATTATCATTGATAAATGATGGCATCCCACTTAGATACCTTTGAATCTTAACATATCCATCCTTAATGAAAGAAACATATTTCAACAACTCTAAGAATCTCTTTTCATACTCATATATAGTCATACTCCCAAGCTTGAGTTCAAAGAACTCCATTTTCTTATCATAGTAACATTTGGTTAATTATTTATTTTGAAAATACCTTTTGAAGTCCCTCCAAGTAACATTCTTCTCATCAATGTGTTGCACTTGCACAAACTGGTCCCACCACATTCATGCTTTTCCCTTGAACTGATAAATGGAAATTCTCCCTTATGTCTATGAAGAGTAATTATGTAACTGGAAGTAATTCCTCATGCCCAATATGTAGGTCTCTACATCCTCATCCTTCTTGTGCTCACCATCAAAGGTAGTAGGCTTGATCTTATTCATTTCTCCCTGTAGCTCATCCACCCTAGACCTCCTCTTATGCTTTCTGATAGGAGATGGACTTGAACTATTGTGTGCTCTCCTAGATGAATTCATTGGTGAGTGATGATGATACCCATCAACACTTCTTGTCTCTCTTATTTTATCGTGAGACTTGTGACTCCTGGATTTGCTTCATTCTATATTCTTATCCATATGATTCCATCTTCTTCTCTATTATGTCCAAGCTCTGTAGCCACTTGATGTTGAAATTTTCTTATTCCTCCTTGGATTTCATAATCCTATCATTATTAGTTTTATAACTTTGGACATCCTTTTGCAAACTTTTTATGGTATCCACCAAGTTCATGCTTTCCTCCTTGCCTTCTCCATATCCATTGGATTTTGTCCCCTCATTACCCATGTTGACCTCCATGTCCATTGGATTCTTACCTCATCTTCATGGTTGTAGGTTCTCTGTGCATCTTCCATGCTTTTGATATTTTTGTTGATCTTTTTCAGATCTATTTTTTGTTAACTGTACAAAATGTGCAGTCAATAAGAATTGTTAAACTAAATAATTTATCAAATCTATAAATATTATGCACAATTCTATTCCATGAGTGTATCAGAATCATTTCTTATGATTCCTTGTGAATTTAACTACCCAATTCAAATTTTTGGGTGAATTTCTAGACTCCTCTATCCAAGACCTTTTCCAATAGTTTCTTTCTTGCTCAATTCTGAGTTTTGAGTAGAAATTTATCACCATTTGACCAATACCCATTTATTCCTTATGTTCACCCTTCAACCAGGTGCAAATTTTAATTGTGCCCATGCATATTTGCACCTTCTCCTTTGGAGTTTTGACAATATCTCAATTGGGTTCCTTCACGACCATATTATGGACAATCTATCCAAATTTCATCTTCATCTGGGCTCCAAGTTGCTAGATACATCCTATTGAAGTTTCTGACCAATTTATATTTTTAGCCCCGAATGCTACAGGTGCCTTCTATGCTCTCTTGTGCATTTTAAGAAGTCCATATTTATGTTTTAACTCCATGGATGCCTTATATGGCTCAATATATTTCTATATAGTTCTCCTTTTCCCTAATATGATTCTGGAGCAGAAATTTATGGCCCTCGAAAGTTAATTGGGTCTCAAATTTACCTTGCATTGTTTGGCCTGTAAATTCCTCATGCTAGCTTCGTTTGACAAATGGTTTACACCGTTAGAAAAATATCTCTGAGCTCTATTATTTTAAATTCAAAAAATCTATGTCCTAGAAGGATGTGCAATTACCAGGACATACAATTTCGTAAAGATTTGACTACTCAAAATGTCGTTTATGCCTCTGAAAATGGCCTACTAGTTGAACACCTAGAAATCACTGTAATTTTTCAGTTATTTTCATTAATTTCTGGAAAAATTATTTTAATCTGGTCAACTAGGATGTTGATGTGATATCCTATTCTACCTGGAACCCCTGGAAGGACGTTATTTCAGTTGTTGGTCCTCCTGGCCTGGCCCTGTCGGACCTTTTTCTTTACTTCCTTCACTTTCCCCTTCTCTGGTGTGTACATTTATTATTATTGTTGTTGTTATTATTATTATTATTATTATTATATATTCTCAGACCCCACAGTTCCTTGGCTACCATGTGGTGTATTTGTATTGGGTCGTAGGGATGGGAGGGCCCCATCCCGCACCCATTTACCTCGGTGTGTGAAGTTTCACATCGTTCAAATATAACGGTCAATGATCGGAGGGCACCAGCGGTGATCAACGGTCATTGTCGCATCGCGACCCCCATCAACCTTCCAACCAGTAACATAGGGTGGAAGGGATGCGAAACTTAACCAAAATGTGGGCTCGGGTGACATGGTGAACATCGGTGAATTGTGTCCTCCTTCCTATGGTTAACCTAACCATACAAGACCCCCTTGCAATCAAGGTTTCACAGTCCAGACTCATGGTTCCATCGGACATGCATACACCCATCATCGTGGCTCCATGTTACTTGCCACCATGTACCTATTGTCTTGTCACTTGCCACTGTGTACCTGCCACCATGGAATTAAATGTCACATTTTTGCCATGTCAGCTGACATGTGTCCCCCATGTCATGTTGGCGTCATCATATAGAAAAATACCCAAATTTTCCCAAATTTTATGAATTCCCAAATTTTCCAAAACACCCAAAAATGCCCAATTTCAAAATTATTCTTGTGATTTCCATTGAAGCTCTATATTTAAGCTTTATACAACCCATTTAGGTGTTGTACATATAATTTCGACCCCTAATCTTAAAATTCAACTCCTCTATGTCGAATTTCCCATAATTTCATTATAGAAATTAGGGATTTCACCCAATTTCGCCCCATTTCAACATGAGTGCCATGGCCGCTCTATAATTTCCAAATTTGACCATCTATAGGATCAAATTTTTCCCAATTAGATATTGAAATTGCTCATTTTAGACTTTTGGGCATAATTCTCCCCAATTTCTAGTGAAATTCCCTCAATTTCACTACAATAATTTTATCATATGAATTGCAGACTTCCTCTGAAATCATTGTTCTACAATTTTCCACTTCAACACTCGGTTAACTTGGTCCATGCAGGCTCAGCAAGATCAGTGTTGAAACTGGAGCTATGATACCACATTGTAGCATCCCCAGTCCTAAGCTAGGCTATGCCATAGAAAAATTCCAAACTCTGATACCATTTTAATTTACTAATATGCTCTGCATATGCACATAATTATGTAGAATAATAACAAATACACATATACAACATTATACAAGAAAACCCATATAGAAAACACATAAATAATTACACAGTAATTAAAAAAAGGAAATGAAATACACTTATCTTTTGTAAATAGAACACCCATTGTGTGCAGACCTCAAACTTTCCTCCCAGCCATAGACTATGTTTCTCATAAACTTAGCAACAAGTCACCTCGAGTTGAGGCTAAAACTCCACCTGGGCAAAGGAATCCTAAACCAAGCTAAGGTCTCTCAAATAGTAGAAATGCTCAGACTCATGTGTCAGCTCTAGTAGACACCCTACATCCTCTAATTCCTCACATGCCTATCCCACCCCAAGAAGTGTGCCCTTTCTCTACTCAACAGTCCTTCAGCCGCCCCACTTCCCTTTTGGGGATTCAACAACAGGTCGGACAGGAAGTCGCAGATCTATGTGGTTGCAGCTTGGAACCTTGGGAAAAAAATTCCCAATAGTTCTCTCACCTGGAAAGAATGATCACAGGCCTGAAAACCCGCTTCTTCAATAACTCGCGGGCCTGAAAACCCGCCTCTTCATCCCAATTCTTGGGTTGTTGGTTTCCCACATCTCCAAGGCTTTCCACTCTACCGGTACAAGTGATGGAAACAGTACACTACAAATGGTAGGATATAATAATGGCATATTGAGTGAATGAATGGGAAAAATGAACTAAATTCCAAACTATATGAATGCATGTTCCCAACTTGACATTTTTCATGTTGGAAACTGTCTTGGGCCCACTTTCCCCCCCACTTGGGTGATGTGTTCCCCATAATTAAGGACTTAGGATATATTTGTGTCCCTAACTTTAGACTTTAGACCCTTAGGAATGTTAATATAATATTCCTTTGGGCTTAAGCCCCCTTGGATTAGCCCCTCATCTCATACTCTTATCCCCCCTTTCCCTTTCTAGTGGAGTTTATCCCCCCATACTCTTTATGTCTAGTTGGTCTATAGCAGTGATGCATTTTATTAGTATTTGAGTGTGATTACATAATACAAAGATAGGNCGTAGAGAGGCCAACAATGAAGGAACCCCCTTCCTTCACTCTTGGTGATTGACACATCAATACAACCCCCGAAGAGAGACTACGAGAAGACCCATCACAATGAGAATGCACACTAGTTGTAGTTCTGCCCAAAGTTGAGATAATATAAAGGTATTGAGAATGTATGAACTTACCTGAGGCATGAGAAGGTGATGAACCCTTACGCCATAATTCCTCCATATTGCACCATTGAGACAATGTGAGATCCACATCATTTTTGAAGCAATTCAGTTGAGTCTGGACATCCTCCCATCAATGGGATCCTGAGAACAATGGGATGGAAATATCTCTTATCAAAAGGTCTTGAATTTTTTTTTACGAGTCTGTCAATTTTGTAGACAATTATTCCTCCCATGATTCCTCCTTCATATGGAGATAATCTTACTACACAGTCTGCATTTGTTGTGGGAGAGAAGGATTTGAAACCTTTTCAAGTCATTGCCTCTTTCCCCATAAACTTTATTTGAAAATTTAGCTAGCAATCAGACATAACTTTCCCTACCTTATGGCACTGAGCACACTTGAAAGGAATTTTGACATAGTCCAAAACCTAGGTCTAAGTTATGTTCCCCACCACAAGTGTTATGACTCAAATAAACCTTGATGAGGGTCTAATTCCACCAAAATTTGAGCCATCAAATGGAAGCAGCGAGACTTATAGATTTTGTCTAATGTGATGAACTTCCCTAACGCCTCTGCAATAGTTATCAGGCCAGAGTCTATTCAAAACTCTAAAGGAAGATTCAGTAATTTAATCCGAATGGAAAAACTAGTGACATTTTTCTCCTGAGCATCAAAAAGGGGATGTCAGGGTTTAATACTCAACAATATTTTGTCCCAATACCAACGTCTTGCCAAGATCTTCCACACATCATCTTGAGATCTAAATATAAACCTTATCCATCCTCTGGACAAGAAATGAGTAATCAATCCATCACCTAAAAACAAAGCCCGAGGATTTTTTCATCCATGTTTTTAGGTTCACCATGGATTCCCTCCTACCACTACATCTCCCAAAAACTGCTCTACCATCAATCTCGTCAATTCAAATAACCTATAGATCCTCTTTGACCATCAAGGAAATGTCACCACCCTTCAATTTCACTACCTTTTAATGATTTCAGCCAAGACTTTCCTATCTTTTCTTAATCACGCCACCCTTCAATTTCACCACCTTTTGATGCTTTCATCCAGGACTTTCCTATGTTTTCGTAATTGTGCCACCCTACAATTCTGTCAAATATAAACACTGCAAGGAGAACACCTTCTAGCCAAGGTTTTTGTGAAGGTTTTTAGTGTTACAAAATTTGGAAAAATGTTAAAAAAAACCTCCACTACAACCTCCTCTATTGAATATGGAGGTTTTAACGGATGTTCCATATAACAAAAAAAAATTGGGTGGGCAAAGGTTTTTTTTTCAGTTCTTTTATTGTCAAAATGCACTGGCGTGCTCTTAACCAACCTGCCTCAGTATGTTCATATAATACAAATGCACTAGTGAAATCTTAACCAAACCACCCTAGTGTGTTAATATAATATAAACACACTGGTGTGTGTATAATTATTATGCGTCGAATTCTCCTTTTTCATTGTGCAGAGCATCAATGCTCTTATAATTTCTATGCATCTATTTTTCATTGTTCGATAATGAAGCACCGATTCTTTTTAGTTTTTTTACGCCCCGATGCATTTAATTTATAGTGATCCATGGTGATATTGAATTATCCTGAACCTCGGTTCGTTTAATATAGTGTGTGCCTCGATGCTTGTATAATTATTACATATCGATTTATATACTACCATGTGCACCGAAGGGTAGTGAAATTTCGAATATTAGAGGTGAGATGTCGGTGCCATTATTTTTACTAAGGTATGGTGCATATATTATATTAAAAGGATTGGTGCGTACATTATATTTAGAGCCCCAATATGTATAATAAAAGTAACACGCTGGTGCGTACATTATATTTAGTGCCCTAGTGTATATTTTAAACATGAGCACCATAAAATTTTGAAACGGTAAATATTATTGTACGTTATAGTGTTTATGGAAGGGTGTTTTTTCTCAATGGTTCATATTGGTGCATTATTATAATTAATGGGCACGGGTGCATATGACTCCTCAAAATGCATCACTTTTTATAGTATGGCACGCATCGTCTAGTGATTGCATAAGAATACAATGCACTGATATGTATATATTTTAATTAATTATTTTTTTTACAAATTTTCAATTAATCATTTCAAAATCAAATATTTTTTAAAATAATATAGTTTTACATTTTTGTTATTGCATTTTGATATAATGATTGCATTAATCCATTATCCAACGAATTACACCTCTTTTATTTGTAACTATGTAAATCATCCACATATTAATTATTCAACAGCACAACATTTTACAACATTCGACAATGCAATAAAATAATAAACCCATTTTATCATATATGAATAACGTACCCATTGCCATATAAAAAGGGACAACATAAAGGTCCAAAAGAATCAAATTGCAACCAATATGTAATTGCTAAACTTATTGGTAACATGTCCTCATGTAATTGGGACGATATGTCGATTACATTAAACAAAATCCCTGATTTTCAAAGACAAATATTCCAAAACATACAACATGTAGTAACATTCAATTATATTGGTTGTCATTCTTCAGTTGAACTGTTGTCATCGCTCGAGTTGTGTGCATGCCTCGTTTCTTCATCATTTGTAGGCAATATTGTACTTTGGTTATTTAACCTATTTTTTCTCGATCAACTTTTTTTTATGTTCTGCCTCTTCATATTCCATCTAGAAACATAAAAATAAACTATAATAAGTATATCTACATTTATATATATAGTAGAATATACATGATTTCCTAAATCAAAAAATATAAATTAGCACCAAGTCTTTCATAAACAATTCACAATGCTTCATGCCTTCTCTCAAAATCTCCTATGTTGGTTGCATTCCATACTTTGTTTCATGCATGTTTAATACGCCATGACAAAGCACAATCGACATAATTAATATAAATGTTTATTGTTGTTTCTTTAATTATAAAACAAGGGGATTTAAACAACATAGTACTTACAAATTGTTCAATTAAACTTTCATACTTAAACATATACTCACAACCCATACTTAACCCAATGTTTATCAATTCACGTGCTGGCTCCTCTTTGTATGTTAATACCTATTAGAAGACATCCATGGAAAAGTGTAAATTAATTATTTAAATATAAAGATCACATTAAACATGAAATCTTAAGGAACGTTGAAAACGTAAATACTCACAAAGTTTGTGATCAACCCTTTATTCCTCATCGTTCTCTCTTATGTGTTGAATGGGTTCTATTTTATTTTATTTTCTACAACAAAACAATTGAAATTTTGTATTTCACGCGATAATTAAATCTGATGTACATAAAAGAATAAATAAATGATTACATACCTCTTATGCACATTGTAGTAGGGATGGATCCTCTTGTGATGCAATTATGTTCATTTCTTTTACCATATTATTCTACACTTTTTTGCACATCCCTATCAGCATGTTGTGGTTTTCCCCTTATTTGTCCCTTGGAATTTTCAAAATCTCCCTAACAAAAAAAAACTAGGAATCATCTGATATAAAATTATGTAATGTTTTACAAAATAAGATACTAGTGTGTATAGTAACATAATATGCACTGAGGCATCAACCATATGTATACGCACCAGTGCTTCAACCATATTTATACGCATATGTATATTATAACAGTGTTATTGTAAAATTGAAAACATTTTACAATTTTTTTTATTCAGATAGTTATTTATGAATTAAGAAAAGCACGGTTTCCTAAGTATTGTTTATTATACATCATTTAAGACAAAGTGGTTTCCATATTAAAAAACAATATTATTTCCATTTTAAACTCAATGGCACTCTTTGTAAGAAAATGTGCATCGTCGACCATGAATTATTACTTTTTAAATATTATTTCTAATTTAAATTAAGTGGTGTTGTTGACATGAAAATACACATTGACGCTCTTCCTATGTATAGAGCGCACCATCAACCGTGAAGGTGTTTTTTTTTAAATCAACAATTTGGGATCCAATGAAATGAGTGGTTTCAATGCAACAAATAAGAAACACGCCATATATAAATAAACAAACCCTATAAAAAAAATATTAAAAAAAAATATCCTTGTAAAATATAGAAAGGGAAAGCAAAAAAACTGTGAGGAAATTAGGGCTTCCAATACCAAAGGTAACTATGAAACCATTGTTTTTGTTTGCGAATGTATTGAAAATTGTGTGAATCAAATAGGCGAAAAGATTATTAATAGAATGAAATTGTTTAGCTGAAATTTCTCCTCTGCAGATTTGTATGTGACCTACAATAATCCCTTTCTAATTTGGCTCTTTAAAAAAAATCCACCCACTCTGAAGTCTTTGATTATAAATCTCTTTTGCACAAATCTCCCTTCTAAATTTTGGAAAAAAAATGAAAGAATGAATAGGGTTTTCATTTATAAACTCTAATAACATTTTAATTTACTGATATGCTCTACATATGCATAGAATTATGCAGAATAATAACAAATATACATATACAACATTATACAAGAAAACCCATATAGAAAACACATAAATAATTATACAGTAATTAAAACAAGCACATGAAAGACAGTTATATTTTGTAAATAGAACAACAACTACGTGCAGACCTCAAACTTTCCTCCCATCCATAAACTTTGTTGCTCATAAACTCAGCAGTAGGTCACCCCGAACTGGGGATAAAACTCCACCTAGGAAAAGGAATCCTAAACCAGGATAAGGTCTCTCAAATAGCAGAAATTCTCAAACTCAAGTGCCAACTCTAGCAGACAGCCTACAAACTCTTGTTCCCCATGCCTATCCCACCCTAGGAAGTCTGTCCCTTCTCTGCTCAACAATCCTTCGGTTTCCCCACTTCCCTTCTAGGGATTCAGCAATAGGCAGGACAAGAAGTCTCAGATCCCTGTATTTGTCGCTTGGAACCTTGGGAAAACAATTCCCAACAGTTCTCTCACCTAGAGAAAATGCTCACGAGCCTGAAAACATGCTTATTCAATAATTCACTGGCCTGACAACCCACCTCTTCAGCCCAATTCCTGGGTTACTAGTTTCCCACAGCCCCAAGGATTTCCATTGTGCAAGTACATGTGATAGCAGTAGTAGAGTACAGATGGTAGCAAAGAATAATGGCATAATGAGTGAATGAATGGAAAAAATGAACTAAATTCCCAACTATATGAATGCATGTTCCCAACTTGACACTTGTCATGTTAGGAACTGCCTTGGGCCCACTTGCCTCCCCACTTGGGTGATATATTTCCCATAATTAAGGAATTAGGATATATTTATATCCCTAACTTTAGACTTTATACCCTTAGGAATATTAATATAATATTCCTTTGGGCTTAATCACCCTTGGCTTAGCCCCTCATCTCATACTCTTAGCCCCCCTTTCCCTTTCTAATGGAGTTTATCCCCCATACTCTTTATATCTAGTTGGTCTGCAGCAGTGATGCATTTTATTAATATTCAAGTGTGATTACATAATACAAATATAGGCTCACTGGAATTTTAGCTTCTCGCTCTCCAACCTGATAACCACACAAGCACTCTAGACTCAAAATACATATATACAAAGACACTCTAGCCCAAAATGTTCTGGCTCACCATCCTATATGTACATTTACATTTACATTACAATTGGGGTTCGGCCTAGGGGTATTTCATTCCCCTCCCCCTTATTTATGCATTGTTCTTAATGCATTATATACACATGTACAATCAAAACTTCAAAAGTCTTAAAAAAGATGTGAGTACTCTGCCCACATATCATCCTCATGCTCCCAAGTCGCATCCTTAGGACTGTACCAGGTCCATTGGACATTTACTATCCCTATGGCTCGATTCTGGAGCTGCTTGATCTTCTAGTCCAATGTGCAAACCGGTTGCACTTGAAAGTCACCTTCTGGTTCCATCTGAATCACATTCCAATCAATGATATGATTAGCATCAGGTACATACTTTTTAATCAAAGATACATGGAATAAATTATGAATACACATCGATGTAGGTAGTGCAAGCATGTATGCAACAAGACTGATTATCTCCAGGATTTCAAACAATCCACAATAACATGTTGCCATCTTTTAACAATTTCTCAACTTCAGAGAACTTTTCTTGGCCTTTACTTTCAAGAAAACATGGTCACCCACTTTAGACTATCTATGAGTTATGCCTTTGTCAACATAACTTTTCTACATGTCTTGGGAAGCCTTTAAGCTCTGTTTTGATTTCACCATTTGTTCCTCATTTTTCCTGAGCAATTCTAGCCCAACCACTGCTATGTCTATTGGGTTGTCCCAGCTCACTGGTGTATTACATTTTCTACCATATAGTGCCTCAAATGGGCTCATTTTCAAATATTATTGATACCCATTATTATAAGAAAATTCTACCAAGTGTAGGTAGTCTTCCCATTTTGATTATTTATCCATCACATACATCCTGAGCATATCTTCAATCACCTGATTTACCCTCTATGTTTTCCCATATTATTCTAGATGATATGTTGTGCTAAAGTTCAAATTTGTTCCAAATCCTTTGAATAGCCCCTTCCAAAATTTGATGTAAACTTGGGATCTCTGTCAGACACAATTGTCTTAGGCACACCATGTAGCCTAGCAATTTCTCTCATGTAGATATCTGCAATGTTATTTTCCTTGTGAGTTAACTTCACTAGAATAAAATGGGTAGCTTTAGTAAGCTTATCCACCACCACCATGATGGAATCATGTTTCTTGGTTTTTCTAGGCATCTTAGTTATGAAATCCATTGTCACAACTTCCCATTTCCACTCAAGAATGGGTAATGGTTATAGAAAACCAGCCAGGTGTCTTTTCTCACCCTTGACCTTTTGACATTCCAAACATTTGGATATATAATCAACCACCTCTTTCTTCATACCTGGCCAATAATATTGATTTTTGACAGCTGTAATTATCTTTTGGTAGCTTGGGGTTCCTAGCATAAGGCACAGTATGCATTTCTTTTAATACCATATTTTTCAACTCTTGAGAATTAGGCACATAAAATATGCCCATATACATGAGGATTCCATCCTCTCTCATCTCATAATCTTCAATTTTTTGTTGCAATTTACCTTGTTGTAATTTTGTCTTTATTTCCACATAATGTTGATCTGATTTTGCAGCCTCTAAAATTTTTGTCTTTCAAATATGATTTGTGCATGATAATGGTTGTAGCATGCATCTCATGCACTCTCATGTTGAGTGCATCATCCACCTTGTTCTCTTTACCCTTGATATGATTTATATCAAATTAATAGTCACTAAGAAATTCTAACCATCTATTTTTCCTGGCATTTAAAGTTGGTTGTCCAAACAAATATTTCAAACCGCTACGGTTTATCCTGAACTCATTTTTTTTCCCATGAGGTAGTTCCTCCACATCCTAAAGGCATGCACTATGGCTGCCAATTCCAAATCATGAGTAGCATAGTGCCTTTCATGCTCTTTTAATTTCCTTGATTCATAGCATACCACATGCCCATTCTAACTAAGGACTCCACCAAGCCCTTCTTTGCATGCATCGGTGCACACAACAAAATATTCATTGGGATCGACAATTTTAAAAATTGGTGCACTTGTCAATAAATATTTCAAGTGTTGAAAACTTCTTTCACAATCAAGTGTCCACTTAAATCTCACACCCTTCTTTTGTAAGGATGTAATTGGATGTGTAATCTTTGAGAACCCATCAATGAATCTTCTATAATAACCTGCAAGTGCCATGAAAGATCTCACATCGAATACATTACTTGGTATTGGCCATCCCTCAATGACTCTTATCTTATTCAGATCCACATTTATCCCTTCCTCTGAAATAATATGGCCCAAATGATGTATTTTCCTTTGATAAAATGAGCACTTGCTTAACTTCGCATACAATTGATGCTCCCTCAATACTTGTAGCACCACCCTCAAGTGTTTCTCATGTTCTTCTTCAGACTTGGAGTAGATAAGAATGTCATCTAAGAAGACAATGACAAATGTATCTAAGTAATCTCTTAAAATACCATTCATTAAACACGTGAAGATAATCGGTGCATTTGACAACCCAAATGGCACCACTGTAAACTCATAATGGCCATACCTCATTCTGAATATTGTATTGTTGATATATTCATCTTTAATTCTCACCTGGTGATAGTCTTGTTTGATGTCAATCTTGGAGCATATCCTTCCAGCCTTCAGTTGATCAAAAATATCATCTATCCTTGGCAAAGGATACTTGTTCTTCACTGTCACCTTATTTAGTTTCCTAAAATCAATGCAAACCCTCAATGTACCATCTTTAATTTTCACGAATAATGTTGGGGCACCCCAAGGTGACACACTTAGGCGTATATACCCCTTCTTCAAAAGTTCCTCGAGCTACATTTGCAATTCCTTTAACTCTGATTTACTCATCCTATAAGGATTCTTGGACGTCGGTGTAGCTCCAGGCATCGGATTGATGAAGAAAACAATATCTCTCTTGGGTGGCAACCCCGATGTTTTTTTAAATACATCTTCAAACTCTTTTAGAATTGCACAGTCTTCAATATTTTGAACTTTATCCTTAGGTGCCTTCTCCATATGGGTTGCAAATATTTGGTATCTTTTCTGAAACTTTTCTTCAGCTGCAAGGTTGAAACTTCTCTAATAGTTACAGCCCTTGGAATACCATGTATTGATTTCAAGTTTCCTTCTTCACCCAAGAAAGTAAAATTATTAGCATAACAGTCTATGACAACATGATGCATTTCCAACCAATCCATACCAATTAGGAAATCATATGAGCCCAAAGGTACGATATTCAAATCAACCCTTGTGCTCATTCCATTCATGTTCATTGGACATGCCTTAACCATCTCATTAATTTTCCTTTAGATCTTGTATCTAGCTACACCAACCAAGGTTTCCCAAGCTTGCTTTTTGGAAATTGAAATCTTTCCACCATGTTAGGATCTAGATAACTATGACTAGCTCCTGAATCAATTAAAATAACAATGGGTTGGTTGTTGATCTTACCTTCCACTTCAATCATATGAGATGGGAAATCAACTTGTTTGTTATCCAGGGTTGCGTATATCCTAGGTACATTTATACCCATGTCCTCCATTGTATCATCTGGTTGTACATTGTGAACAATCCTCACTTTTTCACCTTTGTGAGGGAAATCTCTGTACATATGGTCTCCCTCACAACCCCAACACTTCATTGTTTTCTTCCTTGGTCTTTGCCCCATTATTTTTTTCATTCTAGGCTCCTTGGGAGTTCGTTTTCCTTGAGAAGTGTTTTTGAATAATGGTGACTTGGTCCCCTTCTTCCTCTAATCTATTTTTCCTTTCTTATTGTCTTCCCAATATTTTTGGAAGGTTGGTCTTCCTCTATGTTGATCATAGAGGCATTTATCTCTCCTTATGGTTTCCTCCAGTGTCTTGGGATCATCATACTTTATATTATCATTGATAAATGATGGCATCCCACTTAGATACCTTTGAATCTTAACATATCCATCCTTAATGAAAGAAACATATTTCAACAACTCTAAGAATCTCTTTTCATACTCATATATAGTCATACTCCCAAGCTTGAGTTCAAAGAACTCCATTTTCTTATCATAGTAACATTTGGTTAATTATTTATTTTGAAAATACCTTTTGAAGTCCCTCCAAGTAACATTCTTCTCATCAATGTGTTGCACTTGCACAAACTGGTCCCACCACATTCATGCTTTTCCCTTGAACTGATAAATGGAAATTCTCCCTTATGTCTATGAAGAGTAATTATGTAACTGGAAGTAATTCCTCATGCCCAATATGTAGGTCTCTACATCCTCATCCTTCTTGTGCTCACCATCAAAGGTAGTAGGCTTGATCTTATTCATTTCTCCCTGTAGCTCATCCACCCTAGACCTCCTCTTATGCTTTCTGATAGGAGATGGACTTGAACTATTGTGTGCTCTCCTAGATGAATTCATTGGTGAGTGATGATGATACCCATCAACACTTCTTGTCTCTCTTATTTTATCGTGAGACTTGTGACTCCTGGATTTGCTTCATTCTATATTCTTATCCATATGATTCCATCTTCTTCTCTATTATGTCCAAGCTCTGTAGCCACTTGATGTTGAAATTTTCTTATTCCTCCTTGGATTTCATAATCCTATCATTATTAGTTTTATAACTTTGGACATCCTTTTGCAAACTTTTTATGGTATCCACCAAGTTCATGCTTTCCTCCTTGCCTTCTCCATATCCATTGGATTTTGTCCCCTCATTACCCATGTTGACCTCCATGTCCATTGGATTCTTACCTCATCTTCATGGTTGTAGGTTCTCTGTGCATCTTCCATGCTTTTGATATTTTTGTTGATCTTTTTCAGATCTATTTTTTGTTAACTGTACAAAATGTGCAGTCAATAAGAATTGTTAAACTAAATAATTTATCAAATCTATAAATATTATGCACAATTCTATTCCATGAGTGTATCAGAATCATTTCTTATGATTCCTTGTGAATTTAACTACCCAATTCAAATTTTTGGGTGAATTTCTAGACTCCTCTATCCAAGACCTTTTCCAATAGTTTCTTTCTTGCTCAATTCTGAGTTTTGAGTAGAAATTTATCACCATTTGACCAATACCCATTTATTCCTTATGTTCACCCTTCAACCAGGTGCAAATTTTAATTGTGCCCATGCATATTTGCACCTTCTCCTTTGGAGTTTTGACAATATCTCAATTGGGTTCCTTCACGACCATATTATGGACAATCTATCCAAATTTCATCTTCATCTGGGCTCCAAGTTGCTAGATACATCCTATTGAAGTTTCTGACCAATTTATATTTTTAGCCCCGAATGCTACAGGTGCCTTCTATGCTCTCTTGTGCATTTTAAGAAGTCCATATTTATGTTTTAACTCCATGGATGCCTTATATGGCTCAATATATTTCTATATAGTTCTCCTTTTCCCTAATATGATTCTGGAGCAGAAATTTATGGCCCTCGAAAGTTAATTGGGTCTCAAATTTACCTTGCATTGTTTGGCCTGTAAATTCCTCATGCTAGCTTCGTTTGACAAATGGTTTACACCGTTAGAAAAATATCTCTGAGCTCTATTATTTTAAATTCAAAAAATCTATGTCCTAGAAGGATGTGCAATTACCAGGACATACAATTTCGTAAAGATTTGACTACTCAAAATGTCGTTTATGCCTCTGAAAATGGCCTACTAGTTGAACACCTAGAAATCACTGTAATTTTTCAGTTATTTTCATTAATTTCTGGAAAAATTATTTTAATCTGGTCAACTAGGATGTTGATGTGATATCCTATTCTACCTGGAACCCCTGGAAGGACGTTATTTCAGTTGTTGGTCCTCCTGGCCTGGCCCTGTCGGACCTTTTTCTTTACTTCCTTCACTTTCCCCTTCTCTGGTGTGTACATTTATTATTATTGTTGTTGTTATTATTATTATTATTATTATTATATATTCTCAGACCCCACAGTTCCTTGGCTACCATGTGGTGTATTTGTATTGGGTCGTAGGGATGGGAGGGCCCCATCCCGCACCCATTTACCTCGGTGTGTGAAGTTTCACATCGTTCAAATATAACGGTCAATGATCGGAGGGCACCAGCGGTGATCAACGGTCATTGTCGCATCGCGACCCCCATCAACCTTCCAACCAGTAACATAGGGTGGAAGGGATGCGAAACTTAACCAAAATGTGGGCTCGGGTGACATGGTGAACATCGGTGAATTGTGTCCTCCTTCCTATGGTTAACCTAACCATACAAGACCCCCTTGCAATCAAGGTTTCACAGTCCAGACTCATGGTTCCATCGGACATGCATACACCCATCATCGTGGCTCCATGTTACTTGCCACCATGTACCTATTGTCTTGTCACTTGCCACTGTGTACCTGCCACCATGGAATTAAATGTCACATTTTTGCCATGTCAGCTGACATGTGTCCCCCATGTCATGTTGGCGTCATCATATAGAAAAATACCCAAATTTTCCCAAATTTTATGAATTCCCAAATTTTCCAAAACACCCAAAAATGCCCAATTTCAAAATTATTCTTGTGATTTCCATTGAAGCTCTATATTTAAGCTTTATACAACCCATTTAGGTGTTGTACATATAATTTCGACCCCTAATCTTAAAATTCAACTCCTCTATGTCGAATTTCCCATAATTTCATTATAGAAATTAGGGATTTCACCCAATTTCGCCCCATTTCAACATGAGTGCCATGGCCGCTCTATAATTTCCAAATTTGACCATCTATAGGATCAAATTTTTCCCAATTAGATATTGAAATTGCTCATTTTAGACTTTTGGGCATAATTCTCCCCAATTTCTAGTGAAATTCCCTCAATTTCACTACAATAATTTTATCATATGAATTGCAGACTTCCTCTGAAATCATTGTTCTACAATTTTCCACTTCAACACTCGGTTAACTTGGTCCATGCAGGCTCAGCAAGATCAGTGTTGAAACTGGAGCTATGATACCACATTGTAGCATCCCCAGTCCTAAGCTAGGCTATGCCATAGAAAAATTCCAAACTCTGATACCATTTTAATTTACTAATATGCTCTGCATATGCACATAATTATGTAGAATAATAACAAATACACATATACAACATTATACAAGAAAACCCATATAGAAAACACATAAATAATTACACAGTAATTAAAAAAAGGAAATGAAATACACTTATCTTTTGTAAATAGAACACCCATTGTGTGCAGACCTCAAACTTTCCTCCCAGCCATAGACTATGTTTCTCATAAACTTAGCAACAAGTCACCTCGAGTTGAGGCTAAAACTCCACCTGGGCAAAGGAATCCTAAACCAAGCTAAGGTCTCTCAAATAGTAGAAATGCTCAGACTCATGTGTCAGCTCTAGTAGACACCCTACATCCTCTAATTCCTCACATGCCTATCCCACCCCAAGAAGTGTGCCCTTTCTCTACTCAACAGTCCTTCAGCCGCCCCACTTCCCTTTTGGGGATTCAACAACAGGTCGGACAGGAAGTCGCAGATCTATGTGGTTGCAGCTTGGAACCTTGGGAAAAAAATTCCCAATAGTTCTCTCACCTGGAAAGAATGATCACAGGCCTGAAAACCCGCTTCTTCAATAACTCGCGGGCCTGAAAACCCGCCTCTTCATCCCAATTCTTGGGTTGTTGGTTTCCCACATCTCCAAGGCTTTCCACTCTACCGGTACAAGTGATGGAAACAGTACACTACAAATGGTAGGATATAATAATGGCATATTGAGTGAATGAATGGGAAAAATGAACTAAATTCCAAACTATATGAATGCATGTTCCCAACTTGACATTTTTCATGTTGGAAACTGTCTTGGGCCCACTTTCCCCCCCACTTGGGTGATGTGTTCCCCATAATTAAGGACTTAGGATATATTTGTGTCCCTAACTTTAGACTTTAGACCCTTAGGAATGTTAATATAATATTCCTTTGGGCTTAAGCCCCCTTGGATTAGCCCCTCATCTCATACTCTTATCCCCCCTTTCCCTTTCTAGTGGAGTTTATCCCCCCATACTCTTTATGTCTAGTTGGTCTATAGCAGTGATGCATTTTATTAGTATTTGAGTGTGATTACATAATACAAAGATAGG
>JZKD02S2425878.1:0-28068 GCA_000966675.3 Picea glauca | reverse complement strand
TTCTGGGATTTATGTCATCATGTGGCTTCAACTAGTTCATATAGAACTAGGCAACTCGCCAGCTCACACTGAATCTGGCATCTAGTTCATACATAACTAGTAACTCGCCAGCTCATATAGAATCTGGCATCTAATTCATACATAACTAGTAACTTGCCAACTCTCACAAAATCTAGCATCTAGTTCATAAAGAACTAGTAACTCGCCATCTCACACAAAATTCAACATCTAGTTCATAAAGAAATAATAAATCGTCAGCTCACACAAAATCTCACATCTAGTTCATAAAGAACTAGTAACTTTCCAACTCACACAAAATATAGCATCTAGTTCATAAAGACCTAGTAACTCGTCATCTCACACATAATTTGACATCTAGTTCATAAAGAACTAGTAACCTCTGGTTGGCACACCAGGCATCTGGTCCACAGTGACCAGGAATCTAATCACAAGGATTAGGCGATGTAGTGCACACACACTACCCTTCTATCCCAAGGCTAGGAAACGCCTCCAACCACACAGATCGCCCCTCTAGCTTGAAAAGTTGGGAAACTTGCCAGCCCCGAAGGCTTGACATTTGCTAACCTTGTTCGAGGTCATGCTGACTGGTGCCACAGTCAGTAACGTGTTCGTGAATGACTACCTGCTGCTACTACCACATGCTGATGTTGATGTCGTTGAATCACATATGTAACTCATCACTCCCTCTTACTAGGGAATTCCTTCTGGACCACACCAAGCTTGTCTCTGAAGTACACCAACTTCATTCTCGATAGAGGCTTGGTCAACACGTCTGCTATTTTCTCATCTATAGCAACATACTGGAGCTTCACTTCTCCCTTCTACATCATATATATGATATAATGGTACTTGATCTCGATATGCTTGGAATTGTCATGAAACACTTGGTTCTTTGTCTACTTCACGCAGCTCTGGTTTTCACACCAGATACAAGTCACCTCTAACTCGAGATCAAAGAATCCTGCAAAGTAACTTCTAAATCCACACTGCTTCTTTGCTAGCTGAACATGCTACTATATACTCTACCTCGGTCGTACTGAGCGCCACACTCATTTGCTTCCTGCTAAACCATGAGATCATAGTTGATCACAAACTAAAGCAACATCCAGATGTACTCTTCTGGTATGCAACACTACCAACCCAATATGAATAAGTAAATCCTTGCAGGCTTATCTTACGATCTGAAACATATCTGAGTCCATAGTCAATTGTACCTTTTAGGTACCTCATCACATGTTTTTCTGCAATCAAGTGAACATGTATCAACTCAACCATATACTGACTCAATGTGTTCACCGCAACAAATATATATGGCCTTGTGTTCATTAAGTACATCAACGAACAAATCATCTGTCTATACATGGTGGCATCCATTGTCTCTGAAGATGTATCACTCAATAACTTTAAATTCATCACCATCAGTGTAGGCATGGCTTTACAATACATCATTCAGAATCTCTACAATATATTTTCCTTGTTAAGGAAAATCTTACTTAGTCTCTGCCATACGTCTAGACCTAAGAAATAATGCATCATACCCAGGTCTTTCATTTTGAACTCTGTAGAAAGATTCCTCTTGAAATCAATGATAAGCTTCTCATTCCCTGTTAGAAACAGGTCATCCACATATAACAACAATATCACTAGACCCCCATCCACAACCTTGTAGTAAAGTTTGGAATCTTTTTTACTCTTGGTAAAGCCCAAGCTCATCAAGAAAATATCAATTCTATTGTACCATGCCCTGGGTTCCTGCTTAAACCTGTACAAAGCTTCTTCAATATGCAGACATGAGACTCCTCATGTATCTTGTGGCTACTCTATGTACACTTCTTCTGGCTACTGGAGCAAGTGTCTCGTCATAATATTCTCCTCCTTCTTCTAGCTACTGGAGCAAGTGTCTCGTCATAATATTCTCTTCTTACTGGGAGAATCTTCTGGCAAAAAATAATTTGTGTACATCTCTATATTGTTATTTGCAACATGCTTGACCTTGTAGATCAACTTGGAAGTCACCATTGACTTCCCTTCTAGTCTTGGAACCAAGGAAAAGATCCATATCCCAGTCCTTTTGATTGGCTTCCTCCTTTGTCATTGTAACAAAGTCTACTAAAGCAAGGGAATCCTCCCATGAGATCCCACATATCCTAGAAGTATATGAAGCTATGATCTAGCCTCCTCAACCCATGGCACTTGTCTATCAGTCCTAGAAGATGTCTCTCTCTCCCATATAAATATGATAAGGAATACTTTATGAATGAAAGTATTTAAGCCACTGACTCTCTCTGAGATCAGGCTCACTCTGAGTCTCCATGCTCCCTCTGAAGCTTGACTCCCTTTGAGTCTATATATAATATCTAGATCCATTTTCTCCCTCTGTATGTGATGATCTCCTCTAAGGTCTAATCTCTTATGAATGGTCCAGTAGAGGTTGCTCCTCCCTACTGGATCGTGATGGTTAACTCCTCCTGAATTCTAGATCCTTCTAAGTTGGTACTTGGTGTGGCCGCCTACCTCATCATTGGTGGACCCATCTGCTCCTTCTCATGATATGGCTCATCGATGTTGTATATATTTTCTCCTTCTCTGAAGAGTGATCAATTGTACTAGAGGGATTTGTTTGGTCATCTTTGGAGCCTTCTACTCCTTGCAATCAATATCCATATGAGATACTTTGTATCTCACAAACGTATCCTTCTTTCTAGAAGGTTTTAACTTTGTCCTCTTTTTCTTCGGTACATGGATGTATACGGTCCTATATACAACTGCGTATTTGGATATTCTTCTCCATGTCTCAAACTAGAGACCATCTAATATGTTGTCTCCTTCAACCATCACTATAGCTCCCCTCAGAGTTATCACTTGTGACCTGCCTGGTGTTACGAGGAAAATCTCTCTATGGCTAGGATGAACCACAACAGATAGGTATGACTGTAGAAATTGACTCAATTCCAACATATGCTATATAAGCTAATGTGAAAGAGAAGTAAGAAAGATGATTACCTCGTCCAAACATTTGATGATGTCCACCATTGAGCACTTTGACCCAAATCTTTATACCTGCAACAAGTTCTCAACAAACAAGCAGAGCAAGCATATAGTGATGATATAATAGGTCAGAACATTAGATAGCATAATCCATCAATATAAAAAGAAAACATGCCCATGGATCATAGCACATATATTTTCAAGATATCAATTGGACGGGAAAGGATTATTTCTATTAATAAATTATCAGTAGAAGTGAAAACATTACAGACTTTTGTGTCGGCATGGTTCATAACCAAGAAACTGAGTTCCTTCCAACTAGGCCTCCACCACTTCAATTGTCCACCAAAGGAAAGCTCATATAAGGGAGACAAAGAGATTATCCATCAATAAGGGAAGATCTTGGGGGCTGACCAGTGTGTTCAGACTTAAAGGACAAAAGGATGCAGACTCAATAATGAAGTAATAATTTCTCCAGAGTAACTTTGCTCTCAAAGTTGAATTCTCTCTTGTTTTCCATAGCTCGGAATTGGATTCTTTATAGCCTTCAAAATGCAATTGAAGGGTCGAGTTAGAACTTTTCCATTATATGGAAGGCCAAGGATCATAGAGCTCTTGTTGTGACATGGAAACTCGACATTTAATTTTGATTTTCTGGCACAAATCTTGATGTATACGGGCTGTAGTGGAGTAGCCAGCGTATATGCTTGTTGTATAGTTTTCAAGGTGCGTACAAGTGGAAAAAAATTGTTTTTGTCTCTGGATTTATCAATCAGGGAAAGTAAGTCTGCACAGGGGAATGGAATATGGCCCTCTCTGCAAGATTTCATAGGGTGAGGCAAATCTTGCTATAACACCTGGAACAAGAACAACAAAGGGAAAAATAATAGACATGAATAATATTCTTATAATAATAATAATAAGAACGAGAACAATCATCCCAATAGCTCCTTCTTAGAGCTATCACTTGTGACCTTCCTAGAAAAAGAGACAAAATAAAAAGACAATAATAAGAAATAGGAAAAACAATATCTCCATGGTAACCTCCACGGGATTTACATGATAACCTGCCCGAGCAAGAACAACAAGAGAAAAAAGTATTTCCAATATAATAGCATTTTCATAAGAACATATCTATGGTAACAAGAATAAAAGACAATTTCATGGTAATAATCATAGAATTACCAAGGTGACCTACCTGGAAGAAAAACAAGAAGTATCTCCTCGAGGAGATGTTAGTTCATCTTGCAAACAAGTACAATAAGCATGTATATCAATAGTGCTCACATGCTACCAAGTATTCATTGTATCTAGAAGTAATAGAACCTTTCAAGGATTGTTGTCACAACTATAGTGTTTACTTGTAATGTAGCAATTATCAAACTTGATATGTGCAAGTTGGAAAATTATCAATTTAATCAATCAAACCTGGAACCTGGAGTCTTATCTCCAAGAATGAGTGTTGTTGATTTTCTTCCGAGTCTCCTTCATTCAATATGACAAGTATTCTCTCCATCCTGTCCCCTATACTAAGACAATATGCTTTCATGACAGAAATCTGAGTTAGGGAATATAATGCAAATAAAATCTAAAAGCTCAACCTTAATCAATCTAATATTTTGACTAAAGTCATCTTATAAATTTAACTTTGACCAGAGGTTAGTATGATAATCATAACTTCAATAGATCAAAATACAACTAGATGTTCATAAGATCACAATAATGCCATAATAGTTAGAGGCATATAAAAAAATCAAACCTAGAGTGCATTGTTCCTCTGAATGCGTTGGATCTGAGATCCCTCTAGATCTACGATTTTTTCTTGGACAAAAGATCCCTTCTCCTGCAAATACCTTCAAGATAGTGATACAATTTAATCATATACAATTACATACCTCTAACAACAACGACAGGAAATGATGAATCCTAAATCTTCAAAGTGATCCAACTTTCAATATGAAGGTAGTTGGAGATGTGCTAGGGTAAGGCACACTAGGAAAAAAAGATAGTCCCAACACTTCACTGAAAGTGCCCAACGAATTTTTGGTTAGGGTTTGTTGCTGCTGAAAAAATAGAAACCCTAAATGTTAGAAGAATGGCTAGTGAGTTGATCTAGGGAAAGAACAATTTCAACAACCTTTCAATGAGTTTCTTAAAGAGGCAATTGTATAGATTATGGATTAAAGAAGGTATAAAATTGTTGATCATTTAATGCTTTCAATACTCTGATTTGCCAATTATCTAGTATGGAAATAAAATACGAATATGAGAACAAGGAGGTTACATTATTGTGTTCATTTCCTGATTCTTTGGATCATCTGGTCACATCTATGTGGTTTAGTACAACATATGCCATTGATTATGATACTATTGTGAGAGCTTTATTGTCTGAGGAAATGAGGAGAAGATCCAATAAATAAACCTCAACAACAAAAGCAATGGTGGTCAGAGGTCGATCTAGAGAAAAAGGGAAAGATCAGAGAACTACATCGAGATCTAAGTCAAAAGGTTTGGTTTTGTGGAAAATTTGGGCATCTCAAGAAGGATTGTTGGAAAAGACAGAAAGCATCCAAAGAGGACTCCGCAAAGGAAGCAAAGGAAGCTAATTCATCTAAAACAAGTTCAAGTTCAGGTTCAGGTATGGTTGATGAGGTATTGTCTACTTGTGATTTTTCACATCAACATCAACATTGGTTGTTATATTCTGGTGCGTCCAGCCACATGTGTCTTCATAGAAATTGGTTCTCAACTTACCAATCTATTGATGATGGTTTTTTTTTTATGGGAAATGATTTTTCTTGTAAAATTGTTAGGGTTGGTAGAGTCTAGATTAAAATGCATGATGGTACTATAATAACATTAAAAAATGTGAGGCATATACCTGAACTTAGAAAGAAATTAATATCTTTGGGAGTTCTAGATTCTACCTGTTACAGGTGTACAACTCAAGGTGGAGTACTGAAGGTGTCCAAAGGCATATTAGTAGTCATGAAGGAAAAAAGGACCAGGAATCTTTATCAGCTTGAAGGAAGGACTGAAATAAATCAAGCAGTGGTGGCATATGAAGGTGCAAGCGACTTTGTTCATTTATGGCATCAATGTTTGGGTCATATGAGCGAGAAAGGGCTTAAAGTACTGGTTGATTGTGAGTCACTTCCAAGTTTAAAGTTTCTGAATTTGAATTTCTGCAAGTATTGTGTTTTTGGAAAACAATGTAGACAAAAGTTTAAAATAGGAAGACATATAAGCAAAGGTATCCTTGATTACATCCATTTAGATGTTTGGGGACCATCCCCTATAGTTTCTTTTGGAGGATCGTCATATTTTGTGACATTTATAGATGATTACTCTAGAAAGGTGTGGATCTATTTACTGAAAATAAAAACTAATGTATTCAATACTTTTAAGCAATTCAGAGCTTTGGTTGAAAAGAGCACTGACAGGGCAATCAAGTGTTTAAGAAAATATAATGGAGGCGAGTTCACATTTGTGGAATTTGAAAATTATTGCAAGGAACTAAGATTGAAATACATAAGACCACAATTTATAATCCTCAACAAAATGGTGTTGTTGAACGCATGAATATGACTCTTCTAGAGAGAGCAAGGAGCATGCTCAGTAATGCCAAGTTGTAGAAGAAATTATGGGAAAAAACAGTTCTTACAACATGCAATCTGATAAATCGATCACCATCAACTACAATAAAGTGTAAGATTCTATAAGAGGTATGGATAGGTCATTTGTGTGATTATTCAAATCTAAGAATATTCGGTTTTGATGCTTATGCTCTTATTTCTAAAGATCAACGTTCTAAGTTAGATCCCAAATCAAAGAAATGTCTTTGTTGGTTATGGTGATGGAGTTAAGGGATACTGATTGTGGGATCCTATTGCCCACAAACTCATCATAAGCAGGGATGTAGTATTTGATGAATCCTCACTCATAAAATCAGATTTAGTAGATGTTGAAGTGAGACAAGAAAAGGTACCGCAAGTTCAACAAATTCAGTTGGAGACTCAACCACCTTCAAAAAAGGAGGAGCATGAAGAAGTTTCAGAAGAAGAAGATGAAGATGCATAAAATATCCAGGAAAATGTGGATATGCCTCAACCATCTCTAAGGATATCTACACAGGTCAGGAATCCTCCTACAAGGTATAATGATTATGTTTCATCGGTGGCTTTGGTTTCTAATGATGGAGAACCTAGTTGTTATTAGGAAGCAATGAAGGGATCTAAAAGTGTTAAATGGAAAGAATCTATGAAAGAATAAATGGATGCCTTAGAGAGGAATAAAACATGGGATTTGGTAGACCTTCCATAGGGAAGGAAGGTTGTCGGTTGCAAGTGGGTCTACAAACTGAAAAAGTGTGTTGATGATAAAGTTGAAAGGTATAAAGCAAGATCGGTAGAAAAAGGGTATTCTCAAAAGGAAGGTATTGATTTTCATGAAATCTTTTCACCAAATGTGAAAATTGTTTCAATTCGTGTTGTGTTAGCACTAGTTTCTTTACTTGATCTTGAGTTAGAGAAGCTAGATGTTAAAAAATAATTTCTACATGGAGATTTGGATGAGGATATATATATGGAACAACCAGAAGGATTTGTTCAGGATCACAATAAGAGGTTTTTTTGCAAACTCAAGAAGTAATTGTATGGTCTGAGGCAGTCTCCCATGGAATGGTACAAGAAGTTTGATTCCTTCATGGTGAGCCAAAATTTTACAAGTGAATATGATCATTGTGTTTGCTTTAAAAGGTTGGAAAGTGGCATATTCATTATTTTGGTGTTATATGTTGAAAATATGATTGTTGCAAGCAAGAGCTTGGTCAAAATCAATAGGTTAAAGGCTCAGTTGTCTAGGACATTTGATATGAAAGATCTAGGAGCAACAAAACAAATCTTGGGCATGGAGATACACAAAGATAGGAAAAATGGTAAGTTGTGGTTATCACAACAAAAGTATGTGGAGAAAATACTTATGTGATTCGGTATGAATAATGTGAAACCTATACAAATCCCTTTGGCTTCCCATTTCAATCTTTCTTCAAGTTTATGTCCTAGTAATGTGAAGAAAATGATTATATGCCTCGTGTACCATATACTAATGCAGTAGGAAGTTTGATCTATGCAATGGTGAGTACTAGACCAGATATTTCACATGCAATTGGTGTTGTCAGTAGATAAATGGAAAACCTAGGTAAAGAGAATTGGGAAATAGTGAAATGGGTGCTTCAGTATCTTAGGGTCACAAGTAATTATTCTATCACCTATGATGGTTCTAGTGATTCAATATACGGTTATGTCGATTCAGATTTTTCAAGTGACTTGGAAAAAAGGAGATCCACTTCAGGATATGTCTTCACTCCTTTAGGAGGACCTATTAGTTGGATGTCAAAGCTTCAAAACATAGTTGCTTTATCCACTACTGAGGAAAAATATATGGCTGCCTCTCATGCATGCAAGGAGGCAATTTGGTTAAAAGGTTTGTTGGGTGTGTTTGGAAGGATGCATGACAAGGTGAAAGTTTTTTTTGATAGTCAAAGTGATATTAATTTGTCTATAAATATAGCTTATCATAGTAATATGATGCATATTTATATTAAATACCATTTTGTAAGAAAAATTGTTGATAAAGGGGAGTGGCTTTGGAAAAGGTCCATACAAAAGTGAATTCTACAGACATGTTCACGAAACCAGTTTTGTTAGAGAAGCTACGATGGTGTTTGGATTCTCCTGACTTGTAGAAAAGGTGATGAATTAATTTGGACATGATATATCATGTAAATTGTTGTCAAGGTGGAGATTGTTGAAACTTCCAACTAATTTCCCATGTAGAGGCATGCACACAATATTAGCTAAAAATAGAATGTGCATGCATGCACACTTTAGTGAACAATTCATGTAACTGGTGGATCATGATGTAATCAGTTTGTCTAATTGTCTATTAGATCCTATATATCTAGCATACCAGTAGAGGTGTAGTGTAGCAATGTAGAGTAGCGCAGTGTGTGGGAAGGAGGTGTGAGGAATATTGTAATCCTATCGTTTCACTATTGTAATTCTCCCTTGAACAATAAGAATACCAATTATCATTGCCCCATGGTTTTTTCTCTTAGAATGGTTTCCACATAAAATGTTGTGTTCAATTGATGTGATTGTTATGTCTTGTTGTTACAGAGAAATCCCCCTGCGGACAAGTGGATTCTCTCTTGGATACTAGACCCCTATGACCAAGATAGAAAAGTGCTATTATGGACACTGGCATTCCTTTTGATGAAGATAAACTATTCAAAGAAGAATAAGGAAGAAGGGTAAATACCTTTTACCAACATTTGTCCTTGCTCGATCTAGGCTGATCTTGATCTCCAAGTTCTTCAGAAGGTCCTGCAATACAATGAGCAACAACAATAAGAAATACTTCCTACTCTACCAGGATTAGCTTCATAATGGATCTATAAAATAAACAAGTTCATGAAATGTACACAAACTTTAAAGGAAACAAGCCAAGCATAGATTTATATTAATGAAAAAAATTGAAATGATTACAGCCATGGATGTAGGTGCATCAGCTTCACCAAGCTCTCTTTGTCCAGAACCTTTCTCGAATAATCCACACAAATAATGATGATGCTTCAATGATATATCCATTATGAGATCATAATTTTGATGTTTTACGATGTCTCTCCATCTCTATCAATACCACTCATGAGATCATAAGTTTGGTATCTCTCAATCTCTATATCTTTTTTACCATGAGAAGGCCTCCTTATATAAGCTTGGAGAGACCCAACCACCTTAGAGATTGTTGGGATAGGTTGAGGATCTTTCTCATTTAGTTTTGTATCCTCCCTAAGATCGATCCTTGACCTCAGATTCAAATCCAACAAACTCCAGAGATGAGGGGGATTTTCCCCTGATTTTTCTCAACAGTCAAAGATATCCTGAAATAGCCAAGCGATCCCTCAAAAGGGTACACAAAGTGTTGCAACGCTCCCCCAAATAAGGCTAGGGAGTGCTGGAAAACCCTGATAATGGTTAGGGGATAACTACACAAATTTTCAATAAAAAATCCTAGCGCTCCCCCAAAAGGGTGCACATAGTGTTGGAACACTCCCCCAAAGAAAGCTAGAGAGTGTTGGCACTCCCTGATAGTTGGTAGGGGAGAGATGGCCTCCAAAATTGACTTTTAAGTGGTTTTATTCATGGAAAATGATTTGTACTCTTCATTAGATGATTTCTCTTCCTAAAACCAGTCTTTAAGGGTGTCTTAAGTGTCCTTGTGATGTTGTTAGAGACACGACATAGGCAAGATGACAGTATGATGTTTGCGACACTTGCAACACTTAAGGCCAATAATGCGACACTTGAGACACTCGTAATGATGACACTTGCGATGCTATTGAAGTGAGTAATTTTGATGTGTAGTATATTTCCCCCCAAAGTGAAAAGTTAGAAGACGAGAAACTGATGACTAAAGTACTTTGTAGAATTTTTCAAGCAAGGGTATGGACGTGGAGAACCTGGTAGAAGCTGCACACAACCATCAAACAAATATTATGACATTTTTCAAACCCAAGGTAGGCATACCTTTGCTTGGGTGATAAAATACTTGCAAGGTATGGCCGCCATCAAATACACTACAGATCCATAATCATATTGAATGAAGAGTATAGCCACCAAAGATACAATGTGGATCTATACTCCTATGACCTGAACTGATCATAGCCATGAAGAATACATAGTTGATCTACGAGATGAAAAGACATAACCATGACCAATACAAAGTGGATCTATGTGACAGTATATGTGTCAACGTTCAAAAGAAACTCCCTCGCAACCTGGGAAAAGTACATATAAGAGTGATGACTCAACCCAGGGTCTTCTTACCGATCTCAATGTAGTACGAATCTAACCATGTGACTAGATGTCCTGATGTCGAACATGGAATAAACCACTTGATTACCATTCAATGAGGTAAACCGTTAACAAGCGCGAGGGAAATCACCATTGATGTCAATGATTCCCAAGGTACTCTAGTACATTCCAACAAATGTGAATGGATGAGATGAATTCGAACATCTGTGGAATCATCCGATCAGAGGTCAATGATGTAAATCCACTGTTAGATGAGATGAGGCCTTCCATTGAGGCATGTAGGTCCCAAGGTACTAACTGGTTTCTAATTCTAGTTCCTGGATAATGTGTTGAAGTCGACAGGAATAGACTCATCAAAGGAGGGCCTTGGTGTATCGCCCATCAACGACATGAAACTAACATAGAGATGTAATTGGTGGATCGAATGAACATGGATTGACACGGGTATTGTAACAGGAATTTGTGATGGTTGACTCTTGAGGCAGATAATTCCCTTAAACATTGAGGCACAACAACAAAAACATGACATGGACCAAAACATGATGATGCAATGTATAAAGTGACTTTCGTCGGGTGACCCAAAGGAGTAAGAAAACTCAGAGGATTGGTTTAGTGCAGAGGTTCAGTGGTTTAAAATGCATGCAAAGACAAAGTGTCGTGTTCAAGGGTGACCGTAAGAGTGACCTGTAATGTTTTCAAAAACTGCTTGGCTTGCTTCCTTCAATTTTTTCCCCCATCCAGATAGACGAGTACCTCTTTTTTATTTAAACGATCTAGAGGAGGGTAACACATACTCAGTATAAATCACCTTCGGTAAGTCCCTCTTCCTTTGTTTAATGAGCTGGAAGAAGTAAGGGGTCGGTCCCGTATGGGCCCTTCAATGTATGATTGTTTAACGAGTCCAAATAAGGTAAACTCGGTGGTTTTTCATATTTAGAGAGTCTAAAAATGACTTAAAGACGACTCCAGTGTTGTCCTTTTTCATAATGTTAGTCTCGTGAGGCCCAAAAAGAGATAAATTATCACTCGAAAGATTCCCGTTCAAACCCTTTAATGAGTGGGAAAGGAAGCAAGATCACTCGACATTCTTTTCATGTTTAGGGAGTCTGAAAAGAGATTAAAGACGACTCTAGGGGGTTCCTTTTTCGTGTATCCATTACGAGTCCAAAAAAGTGATAAAAGTATAATCGATTACATTATCGTGTATTTATGAGCACAAGAAGGAACAAAGACTAAGCTCGGCATGCCCCCATCTTGAAAGCTAGTGGCTTAACTCCAGAATGATCATCAAAGGTTGGAGACATGCCTCCCAAGCTTCAATTCATTCATCGACTTTGAGATTGTCACCAATTTCCATACTAGATGGAGCAAAAGGATAAGGGTGGATCAAATGAAGGTTTAAGTATGAGACCTAATGAATGACTTGACTCAACATCTATGAGATCTGGCGAAAGACTCAATTTGTGAGGAGAGATGACTGTTTCATTTTTTAACGAGCTTGACACATGAAAAGAACTATGCTTAAGGCTTCGGGTTCAATCCCCATATTTATGTTTCATTTTTTAACGAGCTTGCCACAGAGAGAAAAACTATGCTCAAGGCCTCTGTTTCATTTTTTAACGAGCTTGCCACAGAGAAGAGAAACTATGCTCGTGACCTCTGTTTCATTTTTTAATGAGCTTTCCAAAAAGAGGAAAACTATGCTCGGAGACTCTTCTTGATCATGGCTTCCAAGAGAATAATGCTCTGGAAGGACACCATGTCAAGGGACAAAACTCAGTCATGGATTCCAAGAGATCTTCATTGGATGGAAGAAGAATGTGAGAGGGAAGATGAGGTCTAGTGAGCACGCCCCAATAAAAAAGGATGGCCTCATTACTTGGAGGGGGTTTCACAGGAGAGGGAGGAATTCCCCCTAGCACGGTAGATTCTGTATCAGTGAGAAAAACGTGGGAATAATCGGGTTTACTCTCTAGCGAGAGAGTAGGATCGATTGATAACGACATCAAATCGACCACTTGGGTTTTATTCTCCTAGGGGAGAATGGGGTCGACAGGTGGAAATAGATCGACTGCTTGGGTTGCACTCTCTAATAGGAGAGAGGTATCAGTCGAAGATGGGATCAGATCAACCAATTTTTCAACTAGTTCAACTAAGGACGTGACCAGATTGACGACATGATCGACCAGACTGACCGATGAAGGGACCAGAGAAACCATTTTGGAACTCATCGGAGGAGGAGTGGGAGTGACCACATTGGCACTCTTCAGATGAAGGGTGGGATTGACCAATGACAGGACTGGATCAGTCACTTGGATTTCACTTTTCAGATGAAAAGTGGGGTTGATCGATGGCGAAACTGGATCAACTACTTTGGTTGGTGGTTCAACCGAGGATGAAACTAGATTGACCACCTGATCAACCAGACTAATCGGGGATGGAATTGGATTAACCATTCCGTCAATGAACTATGGGTTGGGGGAAGTCTTACGATAACCAGTTTGAAGTTGAAGCTTTTCCAAAAGAGAAGAAGCCTCATCCATTCGAGGAAAAAGGTGAGAATAATGATCACCTTTGCATAACATGCAAGGAAATTTGACAGTTGTCTTCTTCTTACCAACCTCAATGTCACTAGTTGACGGGGCATCACCAACATTTCTAACAGAGGCCTATGATGTGGAAGACCACATTTCTAAGACCTTGGTAAGACAAGGGAAATCCCTTAGAAAGTGGTCACCCTTACAAATGCTCTAGGGAATTTGGGTTTCAGATTCTTCATTTTAATCTTGTTGACCTCATCAACACTCCCAGTACTATTAATAGTAGCTAGTTTCTTGGATAAAACATCTGATATGGTCGGAGGCTTAGTCCTTTTCGGGTTTGTCTTCTTCTTCTCTTTCTGTTTCTTCTTCTTCTGATCAACCTGATTACTTTCTTTAGAGATTTCACTAGGCGAAGAAGGAGAAAGGGAAGGAGACTTAATGGGTAAAGAAGGTGAAAAGTCGACATGAGGTTGATATGTGGGTGGTGTACTGACATCTAAAGTATTAGGTGTAGTTGAAGCACTAGGAGGATTAGAGATCACCGGAGTGGGGAACAACCAAACAGGTAATCCGATGGTGAGTCCTGGAAGACTCAGTGTGGCAAAGTATGGAGGAACAAAGTTTCCAAAACAAGGAAAGGTGTAAGGTTCCCTGGGACAAGGGGTTCCTCTATTGGTTCTCTCAGGAGTTTATTCCATTAACATTGACTTGACCTAAGGTCTACTAAGTAAAACAAACAACACACACTATGAATCTGAGAAGCAAACAATCAAACAAAACTTCCCACAATGAAACCACTAGTTGGTGATGAAATCCAACATCGCAAGATCAATATAGGAAGGGAAGGGGATAGAGCGGGTGGATCAGTTACATTGGCGACCTGCTTAATGGACTTATGCCTTGGTGAAAGATTCCACGCAGTAAATGTGGATTTACCCTTCAAGGAGCCCGAGTGGGTTTGACCAACGTCTGTTCCAGGTATAGTGAGACTTCCCTTCACCGTCACCTTGTGTAAGACCCTAAATATTATGGCTACTAAGGTCACCAACTCACAGTTATCCCCTAGGTGGGTACAGTCGACAATCCAGTCCAAATGTATGGGCAGGATAACAAGTCCGAAATCCTTCAAGAGAACTGAGGACAAGTGGACCAGTAGAACTCCAGAGGACCTCGAATGGATTCAAAATTCATGAAGCACCGAGACCAAATGAAGACAATTGAACCTCAAGAAGAACCCCCAATATACGATCTGACTACTATGAACGGTTGAACCACGGAGGGATAATCTTTGTAACTCTCCTGAACATGACCTCGTGCGTAACCCCTGTGTGAGAGGGGGATCCCAGAAATCCTATACAAAAATTGGATTTGATCTCCCTATCACAAGATGCTAAGTTTGTTTGATAGCTTTGGAAAGTTATCCTTTCAACCTATTCCAAATCCCTACACCTTAATCTAATGTAGGTTTCCTTAACAAAAATGTAAAAATGTCTGATAAATTTTAGTTTAGCATTGATTTTAGTGGTTGTTATTTACTTACAGGTGTATGAGAGTGAAAACTAATGATATTATAACTCAAATCCCAAAACATGCATAAGAAATGATAAGTAGTCTTTTTTTTCAATGAATGTCTATTTAAGAGAAGGAGAAGGATTTTCCTTTCACTTTCAAACACTAAGATGCAATGACCTCATGCAATAGTCCTCAATCAAAAATCTAATACAATGCTAAAATGTTTATATGTGATTGATAATCAGTTTGATGTAAAGCTTCCTATGTTAATCAGACTTCAAGATCTGTGAGATTTAAGCAACCGGAAGCAAACTTCACATAAACAAAAAACACACCCTTGTTGTGATCAAGCAAGAAAAAAATAAAACCAAATCCATATAGGAGGAAATGCTTGGATAAAATACTTCAAAGAACAAAATGAGATAGTGAATAGATCTTTGAATTTCCTTACAACAACTTTCAGTCAATTAGATAAGTGAGAAAGAAGTAGATCGAATCCAAATCTCATGGAAGAAGAGTGACTCAAAGCAAGGAAAATATATGTCAAAAAGTCAAATAAAACATCATCAATCCTTATAAATCAAATAATTGGAGGCTAAACAAGGACACACTAAGATAGCATAAACCCTGAGCAAATGAATCAACAAAAAGAAGACTGAGAAAATCAACTCCCAAGAAGATTTTTGTAGAAAAAAGGGTAGCGCTCTGGTGTCAAGGGTACTAGAGTGTTGCAATACTTTGTGGGATTCTACAAGGGATTTCCAATGCCCTGGTGGTAAAGGAAGGGGAGCGCTGGCCTCACAGAACTCAAAAAATTGCCCAGAAATAAAAAAAAACTCAGGAAAAATGCAAAACTTCAGTGTGTAAGATGAATCCAAGAGCCAACAACACATCTAAGGATTAGAGACACATCATGCATAATATTTGTAGTGAGAAAAGGGAAAGGACAAACCAAGTAAAGACAAATAAGAGTCCTTCCCTAGTGGAGTCGCCAATTTCTATTACAGAGAAATCCCCCTGCGGAAAAGTGGATTCTCTCTTAGATACTAGACCCCTATGACCAAGACATAAAAGTTCTATTATGGACACTGAAATTCCTTTTCATGAAACTAAACTATTCAAAGAATAAGAAGGAATAAGGGTAAATACATTTTATCGACGTTTTTCCTTGCTCGATCCAGGCTGATCTTGATCTCCAAGTTCTTCAGAAGGTCCTGCAATACAATGAGCAAAAGAAAAAAGAAATACTTCCTACTCTAACATGATTAGCTTCATAATGGATCTATAAAAGAAACAATTTCATGAAATGTACACAAAATTTAAAGGAAACAAGCCAAGCATAGATTTATATTAATGAAAGCAAAGTGAAATTCTTATAACCATGGATGTAGGGGCAACATCTTCACCAAGCTCTCTTTGTCCAGACCCTTTCTCGAATAATCCACACACAGAATGATGATGCTTCAATGATATCTCCCTTATGAGATCATAAGTTTGATGCTTTACAATTTCTCTCCATCTTTGTCAATACCACTCATGAGATCATAAGTTTGGTATCTCTCAATCTCTATATCTTTTTTACCATGAGAAGGCCTCCTTATATAAGATTGGAGAGATCCAACCACCTTAGATATTCTTGGGATAGGTTGAGGATATTTATCCTTCAGTTGTGGATCCTCCCTAAGATCGAGCCTTGACCTCAGATTCAAATCCAACAAACTCCATAGATGAGGGGGATTTATCCCTGATTTTTCTCAACAGTCAAAGATCTCCTGAAATAGCCAAGCGCTCCCTCAAAAGGGTACATAGAGCATTGAAACACTCCCCCAAAGAAGGCTAGGGAGCGTTGGCACTCCCTGACAGTGGTTAGGGGAGCGCTGCCCAAATTTTCCCTAAAAATGCCCAGCGATCCCCCAAAAGGGTGCACAGAGTGTTGGAACGCTCCCCCAAAGAAGGCTAGGGAGCGTTGGCCTCCAAAATGAACTTTTAAGTGGTTTTCTTCATGGAAAATATTTTTTACTCCTCATCAGATGATTTCTCTTCCTAAAACCAGTCTTTGAGGGTGTCTTAAGTGTCCCTGTGATGTCGTTAGAGACACGACATAGGCAATATGGAAGTATGATGTTTGCGACACTTGCAACACTTAAGGCCAATAATTTGACACTTGAGACACTCGTAATGACGACACTTGCGACACTATTGAAGTGCGTAATTTTGATGTGTAACACTTGTTTTCTTTGCTATTAAATTATTTCCATGTTTATGCTTCCACTGCCTAACACCTAAGCCACTTGTAAAGACCATAGTTTCTTCTCTTTAAGTGAGTTTTACAATCCTACCCTAACCCTTGATGTAGATAGACAGGTTTCTATCTTTAGTAAATAAGGCTCTTGTAGTAGTGTGAAAGAAATAATGGTATGAAGGCTTAGTAGAAGGTTCTACCTACTAGAAAATTTCCTTATCTATAATGTTCCTAAGAGGTAGATATAACTATATACAGAAGTAGAAGAATTGTAAAGAGGTGTCTTATGAAGTCTATTGTAATCAAAGCTCTACTCAATTGGAGGTTACCACCTCAAAGAGGCAAGTGAAAATTGATCTCATTAATAAAGGTATAATATTTTGTTATATTCTAATTATTTATGTCGCTATTGTGGTTGTAATATGTCATTTATACAATAAATATGGGTAAAACCTATTATTTCTTCTTTGCATATTCAAATTTATTAATAAAGAACAACACAAGTGGTATGCGAGCACTTTCCCGAGCCCATTCTTTAGAGAATTGTTTTCAAGAAAGAGACACTTTCTGACATCTATAAATAACATATGGATATATCATTCAATGGGTAAATTTTTGGTAGGGGAATAGTACATGCAAGAAATGCAAGCAGTTTCACCTAGTTGGACACCCTTGTAATCCCTATTGGCACCCCTTCAAGTAGTTTTGCATCAGCCAACTGCATACTGAATTTCACTTTCATGTACCTCAGGGTATATAATAAATCTCCTAGGGTATATCAAAAGTCCCCTAGGTTACCTAAAAACAACTTTAGATAAGCCAATTGAATGTCTTGTTACTATGGTGGCACCGATACCAACACTTAATAATATTACTCTCTAGAACCTAGGTAATTGGCTAGTACAACCAATGGTACAATCGAACTCTGATAAATTGGTCTGAGTACTATTGTTGGACCCTTCATGTATATCAAATAGATATAGGATATGACACGCCCTTACCCTTAGGATCCTCGAAAACCTACTCCCTATGGTCAATCCATGAAATTCCTATATAAATTATTATCTTCCAAATCACTAGAAAACCTACTTTTTGCTACCTATCCACAAAATTCCTTCCTAAATTGTAGTATTGATAAGTTAAGCATTATGCTATCATAACATTATTCAAGAAAGAGTATAACTCTACAACAGTATAAAAGAAAAATTGGTTTCTAACCACACCCTTATTTGAGACCTATATAAACATAATCCTTGTGTCAAGTTGATCAGTATGTTACCACTCTTAGGTAATCCTTATTGGTGGACCCACTCACCCCACTACCAAAAACCTATCTCAATAGATCTATAATGTAATGTTGATCACCCTGGTACCACTATCCCGTAACCTTTTTCTTATGGACCTGCATCTTAGTGCTTATAAGGTGGCCATAGATTTCTCCTCCTTGGAATCTCGTTGTGATGAGTTGTAACACAAAATCAAGTGCAACCACTCCTTTTCCTAGAAAAAATTTGATTCCACCAATGCAAATCTCAACAAACTAGACTTAATCCTAGACCAGTTTTCCCAACTTATGGAAATGTACAATCATTTAGTGGGTTATCAATGCCAGGACTAGCCATCCCAAAAGAAATTAGTTAAATCATCCAATCCCATGTGACCTCACTCTATTGCATTTTTTTGTGCTACTATGACTAAAATGTGGCACAGACTCCCTAAAATGAATCTCAACAATTTTTATGGCTCTGACCCCACGAGTTCATTTTTTTGGAAAGGCATGAAGAAGGACATCCATAATTTTATGGCATAATGTGACCTTTCCCAGTGACACAAGGGAGAAATAGTGAAACCTACAAGTGAACTACAACCTTTACACATTCCACTAGTTGTATGGACTAACATTTCTATGGAATTCATTGTTGGGTTACCCAAATATGGAAATAAATTTTTCATTGTGGTTGCAATTGATTTCCTTTCCAAATAAACTCATTTTTGTGCTTTACAACACCCCTTTATTAAGTCTTCATGAATGATATATTTAAACTCCATGGTATGACACAATCTATTGTGATGGATAGTGACCCCACTTTCACTAGAAATTTATAGCAAGAGTTGTTTCAACTCCAAGGCACTCAATTGAATCTTGATTCTTAGCACCACATATCACCCCCAGATTGATGGCTAGATTAAAGTTGTCAACAAGTGTTTGGAATAATATTTGATGTGATTTACTTTAGAACGACAATCCCAATGGGTTTAGTGGTTACCCCCGACAGAATGGTGGTATGATAAAACTTATCATGGTGCCACTCAAATGACTCCCTTTGAGGCTATCGATGGAAAAAATCCCCCATTACTACTATTCTACTTACTTGGAGTCTCTAAGGTGAAAGAGGTAGACAAAACACTCACAACACAAGTCAACATTTTACGCACTCTCAAGGATAATTTGGTAATAAATGATAATTGAATGAAGTATAAGGTTTCTCAACATCAATCATAACACCATTTCAAAGAAGGGGATCATGTGTTCCTTCATTTGCAACATTATAAGCAACCCTCCCTCAAACACAAGCACCACCAAAATCTTGCTCCAAAGTTTTATGGCCCCTATAAGGTCCTCAAACATATTGGGCTATTGGCTTACAAATTGGAACTTATAGGCCACTCTAAAATTCATCCCTCTTTGATGTCTCCGTCTTAAAGAAAGTTTTTGGATAGAATTGTTATATTCAATCTAGCATTCCTGAACTAGACGAAGAAGGTTCCATTTGTGCAACCAGAGGCCATCCTTGAAAAAAAAGAGTGTTGTTTCCACCAACACATTATCCAGTAGGTCTTGATATAGTGGAAGGATACATTGTCTAAGGATTTCACATGGGAACCAACAAAGATCCTTTAGAAATTACCTCATCTCCATCCTTGAGGAAAATGCTTATATTTTTTGGGGGGGATGGGGGGGGCATGGTAAGGACCTACCCTAACCCCATAAGTATATAGATAGGTTTTTATCTCTAAAATGTTCTTAGGAGGTAGATATAACTATATAAAGAAGTAGAAATAATGTAATGATATGTCTTGTGAACTATTATAATTGGAACTTTGCTTAGCTGGAGGTTTCCCTCTTGAAGAGGCAAGTGAACATTTCTCTCATCAATAAATGTTGATGATTTCATCTATGTGAGACATTCCCCGGATTACAAAACTATGATATGTGGATCATTGCAGCTATGTGAGTTTTTATCCAGCTTACAAACCTGAGAGAAAACCCCTAAGAAGGGTATGTGGTTCCTACCTGAGACATAGATGGAATGTAGATATGACCTCCTCCATTCAAAGAGTTGAGAAGAACTCCAGATGATTATCCAGTGGGAAGGGTGATCTGTTGAGTTAGACGTGTCTGTGGCTGAGCACAAGGTGAACGTGTGAAATCCCAAAGTGTTGGGTGCATTGTCATGTGAATAGAAATGAAGATGATGTATTAGCCTCCTCTGAGAAACATAGTTGATGAAAAAATCCAGATGATTATCCTGTGTGAGACAGTGGGAAATAAGATCTGTAGAGTGGAAGTGTCTGTGGACGAGCATAGGTGAACGTGTGAAGAACCGGTTCTTCTATGTAATGCAGTGAACCAGAGATATGGACATCCCTATGGATGTGCCCCTAGTGGATGAGCACTAGTGGGTGTATCATATCCCTTGCTATATTTTTCAAGAGTCAGACATGCCTGTAACCCTAATTGTAATGTAAAGGGTATATGTCGACCCCACCTTAATGTGATTAGTAATAAATGTAAAAGATAATTAATCTGGTTAATATTAATTATATTATAAGCTAGTGAGGTCGGCCTTGTTGTGCCAATAGACACTTCTGTTGACAGGTTCAGTTTAGTATAAGTAAAGGTAGATTCTCCATTGTGAAATCATATCTTTCATGTGAGTTTGTAAATTTCAGCAAGTACATATACTTGGGAAAAGGTGTGCACCTCTCTTGGGCACTAGTCTTTGAGGGTTTGAGCACCCTCTTGTGTGCTAGGTCTTATTGGTGATGAAGGTCTTTCTCTTGAATAATATAGCAAAGGATTTGGCTGGGTTTTCTTCCCTTGTTGAAAAGGCTTTCCGAGGATACTTGTGTTATTGTGCATGGTGTTTCTTCTTGTGATCTTGGTTGCTGCAACATTATTGTTTATGGTTAAGACAAATGCTAAAATGGAATGAACTTCATGCTTAACCAAACCTATTGAAAAATCAACAATAAAGATATAACATTTTTTGGTATTATGGTTCTTTATTTGGCTATTGTGGTTGCAATCTATCATTTCTACAATAAATCTAGGTCAAATATATTATTTTTTATCTACATATTCCAATTTATTGATAAAGAACACCACCGTGATCATCATATGTATTAAGAAGTTTACATGAGTCATTGGCATTGAAGTTTGGGTGGTCATCATTGGCTATTCACCAAGGGAAATATTTGCTAGAATGCCCAAACCCTTAATGAATCTAGCATTGCATTAGCTCCAAATATATCATTGTTCACTATTTTCCTATTATGTTGAAGTTTGAAGGTAGCACAGTTGGAAAAAAAAATAGAGAATTACCAACAAGCATGGACTTCAACACTAGGTAAAAATACATGGATAGCTTCTACATCTTGTGTGTTTTTTTTTTAATTGTTGTAGGGTTTTCATGATTGGGTAGCCATGAAGTTGCATCTCTTAAAGACACGAGGTTCATCTTGAAAAACATGTCCTTTTTCATTATGCTCAATTCTTTTTTAAATTTCTTAGGGTTTCAACTATGTTGCAGACCAAAAGGGTTGTGTCCTCTCTAGGTCATGATTGTTTTGTATTTTTTTGTGTTTGCATCTTTCGTTGGGGTGAGGGATGGTCTACCAAGGGGAATCACCTTCTTGGTCATAAAAAAACTCTAAGTACTTTGAATGAATGAATTTAGGTAATTCTCACATATACCTAATTCAATGTTCCCATGTTTTTTTTTTTTGATACCCTTCTTCTTCATACAAATTGTTTCATGGCTTTTGGTTTCTTTCCTAATCCTCTTAATCGCCAATGCTTAGAAGCTATCATGTTCCTATTTGGCTCACTAGGAACGGGTCTTCACCTTAATTCCTATTGAAATCATAGTAAGAAACAACCAATTCAAGCACAACTTCAATGTGATACACCAATATTTTTCCATGGACAATAACAAGAATGATTTTAATGAAAACTTACCCATTTCAAATACATCTAGTAAGTATTTTATTTCCTTCAAATGTTCTTCAAATTCTTTAAAGTTTAGTTTTCAAATTCTAGCTTGAAGTGGTGAAAACAAACAAAGAGGGGTGTAAAGGTTTTGAAATTAATTATGATTCATGGTTTTAGCTAGGATTTTGTAGCTATAAGAATAAATATGGGTATTCAAAGATTTTAAACATGATATTTGCATGTTTGAGTAGGAATATTTAGAGGAAGAACAAGAAAGATTTGTTTGTGGTATTTGCATGCCCAAATTTTTAGATTTACAAGAATAATATTAGGCCTTTAATTGTGATTCTTGACTATCATGACTTTGAATATTTTCAAAACGTTTTGGAATGAAAACTTAGTTTTAATGAGGGTAGCAGAATTTTAATTCAAATATAATTGCAAAAGGAAAGAAAATGTTTATTTTTATGTTTTCTTTTTAGAGGAAGAACAAGAAGGCTTTAGTTGTGATATTTGTATGCTCAAGTTTTTAGATTTATAGAAATAATAGTAGGCCTTTAATTGTGATTCTTGACTATAAGATCTTTGAATCTTTCCAAAACTTTTTAGCATGAGAACTTAGTTTTAATGAGAGTAGTAGAACTTTAGTTCAAATAGAATTGCAGAGGGAAAAAACATGTTTATTTTTATGTTTTCTTTTTAGAATCCTTTGAAATCTATATAACTTGTCCAATTCATAACTATGGCATTAGATTCACATTATGCCAAATTGGGGTTCTTTATAAATGAGTTGC
This sequence comes from Picea glauca, assembly GCA_000966675.3. Taxonomy (NCBI): domain Eukaryota; kingdom Viridiplantae; phylum Streptophyta; class Pinopsida; order Pinales; family Pinaceae; genus Picea; species Picea glauca. The sequence goes on along the minus strand of JZKD02S2425878.1, from coordinate 4,876 downwards.
ATATACAAAAGGATTATGTCTACATGGAATCCCCTAAATCTCTATAATAGACACCAATTTATGAACAACACATACTTTGTTCAATAAAGCACTGACGTGGTCAATAGATGTACCTTAGCCTCTAGTCACATGGAAAAGTCAATATTCCTTATGGAAACCATGACCTTCTCCCTTTACCTTCACCTTCTTCTTCTTTTCCAATTATTGATTATGTTGGGATTGGAAACTGACAAAGGTGGAGAAAGATATTATTTTTGCTAATAACTATAAATCATTGTTTTTTTTAGGACTAACTATGATGACATTTGATGTGTATGCAATTTGCAAATACAAACTTTACTTGAAATGAATTAGGAATGGACATGGGAAAGAGATTCAATGAATATAATTATCTTGTCCTTTTTAACATAAATCTCCAAATTTTCCCTCCAAGATGTTCAATCTACAAATAAACTTGTAGATTCTCTTAACATTTTTGGAATTTGGAGATTGGGGAAGGAAAGTATATTACCACCCACTCGTAAGAAATAGCTAGCTAGGTTAAACTTAGACTTTGCCTTGTTTTTAGTTTTCATATTTCATCATTTATTTATGATGTCAAAGAAAGTTGTCATGATTGAATAAACCATATGATCAAATAACATCATCACATAGTATAAAAAAATGGATTACTTATTATATATGTATATCATTTTGTATGTGCGAGATGAGAAGAACAGTAAAGGATTTGGACTCACTTTTATCATTTCTATTGTATGCCATTTTGTATGTGCGAGATGAGAAGAATAGTAGAGGATTTGGATTCACTTTTATCATTTCTATCGATGATAATATATATAAGAATGTATAGACTAGCATCATCTATCAATTTTATTTGTTAACAAAGCCATAATATTTCAACGTACAATAGTTACATATATCATTTCACATGAATTTTATCTGATGCAATTTGTTAACAAAGCCATAATATTTCAACGTACAATAGTTACAAATATCATTTCATATGAATTTTACTTGATGCAATCAGGTATATAAATATAATATTAGAGATAGATATTCATTGCAACTTCTATTGAGCATTCATATCCATATGATGTACACGTTGCAAATTTACATTATCCAATAGATCTTTGAGAATAATATTTTAATGAATACATCTTGTTGTTCGAGCATGTAGAACATTATATCAAATACAAAATCCAAAATATACTGTAGTAATTTGTTCATCGTGAGGTGGCCATATAGTTTTTTTTTTCCAGAGAAAATTACCCATTATATTAAAAATAATATAATATGTTTACAACACTGTACTTTTACTTCAGCCCACTGTCTATGAGCAACCAAAAAGCAAAAAGATACTAATAAAACTTATGTGAATCCTGTCCCTTATAAAACACTTAGAAGCATAGCTACAAAGACTATAATCTTGACATAACAAAAATACTCTTCTCATGAGAGTATATAACTTTCAGATCCCTAGCCATACACACAAAAAAAATACAAAAAAAGTAGCAGTGGTCAATACAGATTTAAAGAATGCGAAAGGCCCTCATGTCCATCCTCCCACCGAATGTAGATGATTTTCCCTTGACAAAGGTATAGGGCATTTTTTGAAAGCCTGTCAGCTACCTTATTCTCTTCTCTGTAGATGTGTGTAAAAGTTAGAGAACTGAAGAGAGGTATGATATCAAAAATTATTTCCATCCAGTTGTGTAAATTTGACACCATGATTGATCCCTTGCCATTAAGCCAATCAATAACGATCTTGGAGTCTCCTACCATAGATAAATCATAAACCGAGAGTCTTGATGCCAGGGTTAAAGATGCCCAAGCACCCAAAAGCTCAGCCCTCGTGTTTGTGTCGCTTCCACGGTTAAGAGTCCATCTATATTTTTTATGGGCATCAATCTTTAAGACTCCACCAACGCCACATAGAGTGTCATTATGCTGTGATGCTCCATCAAACTAGGCAATAGCTTTGTTCACTGGAAAAACTGTAGTCGATCTTCTAGCTTTTGGAAATTTTTGAGGTTTTTCCATCGACCCTACAACACCTAACACAAGATAAACAATCATCTCCTTAGATGGAAGTTTGTCCTCAAAAATCGACTTGTTCATATCCAACCAAATGTTCCAACATATAAGTGATGGAAGGAAAGGATAATTCTGATTCTGAGTATACCAACTTTGCATACAATCAGGAACTGAAGTGCCAACCCATACATGATTAATTTTTAGTAACTTATTCACTTCCTCCTAGACTGTAAAACTAAATGAACATGTAACAAAAATATGGTTGTTTGTCTCTGCCTTATCCTTGCATAAATAACACTTTCCAAGCCCTATCCATCCTTTTTTCTGCAAGTTATCCCAATGTAATACTTTGTTTTCAACTACCAACCAGAAGAACAGTTTAACTTTCATGGGGAAGTCCCAGGTCCATAAGTTTCTCCTCCATCCGCCTATATTATAACTGTAGAACTTGTTTGACAGTGCTTCATAAAAAAATTAACTAATATTTGGCCCGAGGCATCACCTCCATTCCATAATAGTTCATTTGTTTTTTTCACTAGATAGATCCCTGAATCGATCAAATGTTTCCTAAATGATTCCCATTCCTTTTCTAGATCCCCTTCCAGCTCCAGGTCAGAGCTATTGACCCAATTTTGTCCCATCACTCCTCATGCCTCTGATCGGCTTGCCTGGAATAAAAGATGAATGTTCTTACAGTTAAGTGCTATAATCAGCTCCTGTGAAAGGAATGAATCCTGTCCCATTCCTATAATAACATCTCTCCCAATAGAAATTGAGTGACCTGAACTCGGCTTCTATACCATCCAGTGAAGGATCACCGACAAGGTATTTCTAATGTTTTTCCATGATTGCGAACCAAAAGAGGAGAATGTATCCATAGACCGAAACCATGATAAAATAGAGTCATGTGGGATGTATTTGTCTTTAATCACTCTTTGCCATAAACCTATCTTCATAAAGGCACACCATAAAGTGTTTGTTTCTAAGGCCCTATAAAACACAAAGATGTTCCAAAGACCCCATCCTCCATAATACTTTGGTCTTGAGATAGAAAGCCAACTGCATAAATGATAACCATTCTTATTTTTTTTCCTTTCCACAGAAAGGAAAAGATCAGTTTGCGCAGTTTATTAAGGGCCTCCAATGAGAAATGAGCAAGTGTCATCCAATAAACCGGAAGGCTCTCTAAAATAGATTTGATTAAAATAAATATCCCCCCAGGGAAAGCCACTTATTGCACCAATGATTGATCCTGGATTCAAACTTATCTATTAGCCACTGTCAATCCATTGATTTGTAACTATCTAGCTTCATCAAATACCCCAAGTAATTGAACCCCTCAACTAAGTCTTTACAAGAGAACAATATGATATCTTTTAAAGACTGTAAAAAATCCTGATCAACACCCGCATACATAAAGAAAAACTTGTGAACATTGATAACCAAACTCGATGCTCATCTTAAGAAATGAAGTATATCTCTAATTTTCTCCCATTCCTCGAGTGAGGCTTTTGACATGATAAGAATTTCGTCTACAAATAAAATATGTAAGACTATAACCAATCTCGAAACCTTAATCCCTGAAAGAAAACCAGTAGCTTGTGCCCTCTTTAAAGAGAGACCGAGTGACTCCATAATCAAAATGAAGAGTAATGGAGAAAGAGGGCAGCCCTGACAAAGACCCCTACTGCTCTTGAAGAAATCAGATGCCTCCCCATTAATCAGGATGGCATATGACGTAGAAGTGACACAAGCCAATATCCAAGCTGTTGTAGGCAGCCCAAAGCCACTCTGAAGAAATATTAATTGTAAAAAATCCCAATTGATATAATCATAGGATTTTTTAAAGTCAAGATTCATAATAATAATAGCTTGCATCTTTTTGTTTTTTATGCTATGGAGGCATTCTTGTGCAGTGCCAATAACATCAAGTATTTGCCTGCCTTTGAGGAAACCCATATGTTCTTCAGATAGTGCTCTAAATAGAACCGACTTGATTCTCTTAGCTATTATTTTGGCTATGATCTTATAACATAAGTTGCAGAGCACTATAGGGAGAAAATCACTGAATGTGGCAGGACCATTAACTTTAGGTATCAGGGCCGCTAAGAAAGTGGAGTTGATCGAAGTGATAACTTCTCCATTTACTCTTGATTCCTCAACCATTTCTACTAGTTCCTGACCTACCAGATCAAAAAAATTGAAGAAAAATTCTATTGTCCACCCATCAGGTCTGAGACTTTTGTCTCTGGCAAAACCCCGAATTACTTCAATGATTTCCTCCTTCATTACAACTTTTTCTAATAAAAGAACATCTTCCTCAGTCACTATGTTTGTGAATATCCTTACCAAATTGATCTGATCTTCAATAACATTCTGATCACTTTCACTAAAAAACTTCTTGAAGTATTTGATGGCTTTGATATTCATGTCTTGTTGTCCCAAAAAAATGATTCCATTTTCATTATTTACCTCCCAAATATGATTTTTATTTCTTCTATAACTTGCAAAATGATGAAAGAACTTTGTGTTCTTATCACTACTTTTTATCCAAATCACCCTGATCTTTTGCCGCCACATTTCTTCCTCTGCCAATAATAATTTGTTCCTATTAGCTTCAAGATTACTTAGTGCTTGAGACATAGCATCAGCCAATGGATCTTGTAGCACCTATTTATAAATTTCATCAATAGTCGCTTCAATCTTTGATAGTTCCAACTGTTCTCGAATTCGCTTCTCCCTGGCCCAATGTTTAACATGCTTTTAAAAAAAAGATAACTTACCCACCAAAATTCTTTAAGCCCCTGCATATGAAATAAAGTGTGTTTCACTCCATACATCC
>JZKD02S2425866.1:386797-398261 GCA_000966675.3 Picea glauca | reverse complement strand
GGTCACCAGGTGAGAAAAAGGAGAGCGCTTGCATACCCTGTTGGGTCTGGCAGGGCAGAACAGCTGTGGAGCAGAGGGTTAAAGAAAACAAAACTAACTACAATCTAACTATCAATTGAAAACAAATAACACTGCGAAAATAAACAAAAAACATCAAACACAAGACACAGGGTGCACCAATGGTTTCAGGCTGGTATATTAATGAAACCAGAGAACGCTGAAGGAAGAGACCAGAGGTTCCTTCTCCCCCCAACGGAAGGCTCTTTGGGGCCCTCACACAATTTGCTTTCCTTACAAATGAGATGAACTGCGCATAGCAGTGAAAGAACTCTCGGTGATGCAGCTGATGGGTTGTTGTTAAAGGATGAGCCCTTAACCATCTGAATAGAATAACAGTGCTTATAATTCCTTGCCAAAATAGTGTATCCTCACGGCCTTTTATAGCAGCTCTTCGGGCGGTCACGTAACCTTCTCAAAGTGTGAACAGGGACCCTTTTAGGGTTTATTTAGGTCATTAACCCGCTGATTTTACGGATCCGGCTCTGATTTGAGAGTCAAATCAACTTGGGAGTCGGTCCGTAAGCAGTTGGGAGGCCGACCTATTCAATTAATACGCCGTATTAGCAGGTGCGCGGGTTTTTATGCTGACAGCCGCGCGTCGAGCGCGCATGCGCGCAAATCACGTTTTTGTCCTGCGCCTGCGTGCGCGCACCAAACTGCTGTAAAGAGCCCTTCAATTTTTGGTTACTTTGTATAGTTTTTGGCCCTTCTAGAGTGCTGTGAACTTAATTCAGTGCCATGAATGACTTCATTGTTGTTTTGATGATGCGGAGTTCTTGTCGCCATGTGTAGACAAAATTTCAGTGATAACAGGGACATTACATTCTCCCCTTTTTGTTTACAAGCGTAAAAGGGGTGGAACTTCAAGTTGGAACCCTTCCCCACTGGAACTAATATTCAACATGGTGATGCTAACTAGGGGGTATGGGTATTTGTCTCTTTGGCGAATTGGTTAACCCAAGGATTTTCCCACAATTTCCAAGCTTCGATGGAAATCAGACGTTGTTTTTTTATCCTCCCCTCCGATCGAAAGACTACCATTTTGCTCAGGTTTTTAACAGGAACTTGACTAGGTTAACGTTAATCCAACTAGAATCTAGTGTCTTTGTGAGGGATGGTTATGTCATAGGTCGATGCCCAACTCCTCAGTGGATGGTTGGGATCAGTTCACCACTACAGATCAATGATTATTGTTTCATTCCAGTTTTAATAGGGCTTTCATCGAGTTAAGGAATTATTTTTGGACTTATGAATCACATATCCTTTCTAGACACCCAATAGAAAATTTTACATCTTGCAAGATTTCCATTTCATGAGCAAGGAACACACAAGTTTAGAGACATCCTATGGCCACCATTACGCAAGAATTACCATAAATTCATTAAATATTTTGGGGGACATTTCAACACTTCGTTCAACTCATAATTCATGGTCATTCATTATGATCATGCCATTAACATGAACATAATTTAGTTTACAACCAATAGTAAACATGCATGAGACATTTCAAGTAGAACATAGAGCAGAAATCCTTTTTGTCAATCCCAAGTTTTAGAAATATATTAACTAGTAAGAAAATACCAATCATATAGAAAATACTAACTTGGGTATTCATTTCATCCCTTTTAGAGTTATTTAGTGAGCTATGAAACTTTGATGCAAATTGTTCTAATATAAATATATTTACAAGTGCAGAAAAACAAAACAAAGACTTATCTATTTTCATGGTAAATATTGTCCAAACCAACTAACTGAGGTTGTACGCCTTTCCACCCAACTGTAGTCTCTACTGAAGTAGAATTTCTACAACATGCCACCCCCATGCCAGACCATGATACCACCACGGAAAACTCAAATCTTTATCAAGAGGATTTAGGAAAGTGAATACAACCCTCCTTCATTGTTAATCACACATCAGAAAATCCCCCAAAGACCCACTTAGCCCAAGGCCTCCAAAAATATCTTATGTGTATTTATAGCTCGTTTTGAGTGCACATGGAGTCCTTTCATTGCCCCTATAGTCCTTCAACACCCTCCCCTCTCAATGCCACTCTCTTGCTAGAAAGCATCCCATTAGTGACCCTATTTCTTAGGTCAAGTTATTTGGTTCCTAACTGCTCGAATTATAGTCAAACTCAAACTACCAACATTCATTATCCTTGTTTTTCCTTTCCACTCCCTCTCTTTTTCCATTCCCCCCCGGTTCCTATGTGTTATTTCTTGCTCCTTTTTCCATAGGCACTCATGGGTTAGCTACAAAAATGAGGTGGGTACTTTGTTGTACCTGAGGCTGAAAGTATTCAACTGACATATCCATCCTCCATGCTTCCATTAAGATGGGAATTCGATGCATCAACTACCATATCTCTCTCCATTAACTGATTCATTTTTTGGAAAAGGGGAAAAGAGGGAAATAAATTAGGAATAATTATTTTTGCAGGTAAGGTAATTCCCAAAACCCCTCACCATATTTCCTCTTATGGTATCATGGATAGTACTTCAAGGCTTCACCATCCAGTCGACATGTTAGCAAATTTTCATTAAATAAAGATGTAATAAATTGTCTTTTGGGAATAGTTTTTAATTCATAACTTATAATTATAGACTAGGGGAAAATGAGGTGTTACAGTGTCTCTCAAGAATCCTAGAGAAATATAGAGAATATGCAAAAGAATTTTATAACTTAAAATCTAAAAAATAAAGGCAATACACCCTATCATATCCTATTCATATAAGAGAGCCTTTCTCCCATTGAGAGCACAACTATGATTATGTACTTAACGTACGAGAAGAAGATAAACAATATGGATGACAAGAGGCTCCCCAAAATTTCTTCAGACTCTAGCTAAAATAACCAATGGCTCAAGTGAGGATGGCATAATGATGGCAAGTCCTAGATAAATCATTGGGGAATAAAAGAAGAAGTTATTCTACAGAATATCGATAACATTAAAAATATTGTACAAGCTAAATTTAAGGAAAATCTATTGTGTGATAAAGAATTAGAGGACAAAAGGAAATTAGGATATTATAAGGAGGTGGTTATCCCTAATCTTGAAGATCAAAAGTTTATCTCTATTTTTACTAGTGTAAAGAAAATAATCAATATTGTTAAAATAATACCTAATTCTCATTAGCTACATAGTGAAACTAGGCATTCGACAATCCCCAGAAAACCATGGCAGGAAATAATTTGTTTTTTCCTTTGTGACACCAAGAGGGTTGAAGATGAAAAAAAGCTTTCTCCTAGAGTGTCTTGTCTCTACCCAAATTAGATATGAATTTAAAAATATTTTTCACCATACCAACCTCCCTAACCTTCTAAGTCATGAGAACTTTAGTTCTCTTGGAATGCTTCTCTTAATGATTTACAAGCATTGAAATAACATTTTAAAGAAATCCGAGTAATAACTTACTTTTATTAAGGTCCAATAGACCAATTTTCATTTCATTGGACATAAACAACCATTATCATCATAATGATAAAAAAATATAGATAATCTTTTTTTATAAATTTCAAAGTTTTATTTTATATAAAAAAAATTAAAAATTTTAGATATTCCACAAAACCAAAGAAAATTCAAGGTTAGACTGAATATGACGTTTTGATTAATAAATGTTTATACAAATGTGAACACTTCTTCACACGTTTACTTGGTAATTTTGAGTTTTTCATAAAAGTTTAATTTAGTAAATTTTGTGTTTTTTATTATTTTTTTATATAATAAGTGTTTTTCCAAATTTGAAAAAGTGTATAATCATTATAATTGTTGAGAATATGTTGTCATTGATGTTAACAACAGAATGCAGTGTGATAGTATGACAGTGTGACAGTGCAACAATGTCACAATGGACCATGCAATAGTGTGAAAGTGTGAAAGTGCGACAATGTGACAGTTGATAGTGCGACGATGTGGCAGTGCAACAGTGTGACAATGCGACTGTGCGACAGTGAGATAGTGCAAAATTGTGACAGTGGACAATGTGACGGTGTGATAGTCTGACCGTGTGAAAGTGAGGTGCTGTGATAGTGCGATAGTAGACAATGCGATGGTGTGACAATGCTACAGTGTGACGGTTCGATTGTGTGACAATGCAACAATGAACAGTATGGAACTGAGTAGTATGGAGATAATCAGTATGAAACTGAGCGATATGGAACTGAGAAGTATGGAACTGAGCGGTATAGAAATAATAAACATGGAAATGAGTAGTATGGACTAAGAAGTATCAAACTGAGGGGTATGGAAATGATTAGTATGAAACTATGAGGTATGAACTGCGCAATATGGACTGTGACATAATGGACTGAGCAATATGAATTGTGCGGTATGGTTTTCATGGTAAGGACTATGATGGAATGGATTGTGATAGTATGGACTGTGATGGAATGGATTGTGACAGAATGGACTGTGAATGAATGGACTGTGACAGAATGGACTATGATGGAAATTTTTTCATTTGATTTGGTCCATTTGATCTAGTCAAATAATGTTCAATAACATAATTGTATCCACAATGTAACGATCATATGTCCACATACTTTATTTAAATGAAATTTTAATTGACATGATCTTGATTTGGTCAAAGGTTTTCCACAATATAACTGCCAAACTTTATTTAGACAAATTATGACTAAGAGGACTTTGATATGATAAAAGTTTGTCCACGTTGTCACTGTCACACATCCACATACAAGAAGGTGGACTCGAGAAAAATGATATAATTATGGATACGTTATGATTGTGTAGTGTGCAAAAGTGAAGGGAAGAATAAGACTACAACTGTTCATAGGAACAAAAATATAAATTCCCAAGTCTTCATTTAAAGGTTTATTTTTTATGAAATTAGGGTGGAAGGGTGGTGTTAGGGTGAGTTGTAGCTCACTGAGGATTAGAGTCCTCACCATTTGTATCAGGTTGGTGCCTGAGAGAATTGAAGTCCTCATCATTTGCATTAGGTTGGTTCTTGAGAGGCTTGGAGTCCTCATCATTTGTAACAGGTCAGTGCCTGAGAGGATTGGTGTCATTATCTGTGATAGGTGGGTGCATGTTGAGTTAAATTGTAAGAAAAAATATTATCTGTGACAGGTGGGTGTCATTATCAATTGAAAGAGTTGTTGGGATTTTGTGCCTGTTGGGATTTTATAACATAAAGAAAGAATATTTGTGGTTTTCTCCCTCATTGGGTTTCCACATAAAATCTTGGTGTACTTATTTTGAGTGTGATGTTTTTAATTTATGTTTTCCATTAAGTGTGTTGTTTTGATTTCTGTTCATTCTTGTCATTAAGTGCACACTACTGATAACTTAAATGGTTTGAAGAAAGGAAAAATACATAAACTTAATACAATATTGATTCACCCCTCCCTCTCAGTAATATTATGAGTTTCAACAATAGGTGTYAGAGAAAGGTTCATTCAGTAACAGTCTAATAGTTGGAAGGCAGATAACACAAAGAAAATGGCAAGTTGAGATGTTTTTCTTTCTTTAACTATACCTCCTATGTTCAAGGAAACAAWTTTTTCCTTTTGGAAAATCAGAATGAAGAACTACTTGAYATTCTTGGTATGGAAATATGGAAAATCGTCGTAGATGGTTATAAAATCCCAACAACTCTTTCAATTGATGAAGCTGGTAAGAAAAAATACTACAACAATTCTAGAGCTATGAATACCATCCAAGGTGGACTTGTATAAACAAATTTTGTTAAAGTGATGCAACTGGAATCTACAAAGGAAATACGGGAAAAACTGGTAAACAATTATGAAGGTGATGAGAAAGCAAAATTTGCCAAACTTCAAGCCCTCAAAATGAAATTTGATAGTCTAAGTGTTATCACTGAAAAATTGTCCGCAAAATTTCACACAAATGGTTAAAGAAACACATCAATGTCAGTAGCAATTAGTCCACCTACAATACCAAAATGCATTCAAAAGGAAAAAAACTATACAATTGGGACAAAAATTGAAATGTGCAGATTCACCAAAGGAAACATGTGCACAGTGCGTAGTGTGCGTGGTCCAACACAACCCTCAATACACACAATGTGCAACTATGTATGAGAAAATTCATGCACTTCTATGAACAATGCATTTATGGATCTTTTCGGCCCCTCAATCACTTATGGACTGACCCCCAACACGATTTGACACTCATATCTAAGCGAAATCTATCTTGGGGGTTGGTCAAGGGCTAGAGGGTGCCCTAAAAGGCCCATTGTTCACACTATGAACCAATTACATTTTTCCATGTATGAATGCTATAAATAAGATCCATGGGTGTGCTAAGAAACCCATATTTTCATAGTATTGTTATGCTGCAATAATTCTTCCTTGGGAAACCTCTTTTCTCTTGGAAGCCTTCAAGCACCATTGAAATAGGCCATTCCACTCACCTCTTGAGGGAATAGGCATTGTTTTTCTTCACTATTTTCCATTTCTTCCATTGTATGAAGATCTCTCAATTAGGGAACTCAAGAGCCCTCCCAAGGAGGTAGAGGGGACTCATAACTCCCTAAACTTTCTCTACGGTGTTTTTCCTACTAATCTATTGATCCATTGGTAGCATTATGTTGGTCATTGTTTGATTTTCATGGTTTTAAGTTTCTCATTATTTCTAACATTTATTTCTTAGTTGTTTTAGTTATATTTATTTGTTTATACATGTGTTTTGTTTATCCAACCCACTCACAAACTTTTGTCTTGTCTAGAAGGCTCACCTAGACATGCAAGTGTTGTTTGTCTTCTCACCCAAGTGACAACCAACACAACGGGGTGGATACCATATTGGGTATAGGTATCAAATTCCTCCCTATATAAGCTTAGAGATAACTTCATTTTGATTGTTTTGTCTTGCAGGTACCAAAATCGACCTAGCCCAACCTGCCAAAGTCAAAATTCAGATCTGGGGAAAGAGTATTTCACTTGGAAATTTCTCCCCTGATGCGTGATAGGAAGTGCACGGATTTTCCTACCCACAAATGCGCACTTTGTGCACTATGGATGAAATAGGCCTCTTTACACTGCACAATTTTCACATTGTGCACCCTCTACGTGCCTGTCAGAGTTGTAACCTGCGCATAAGTCTAGTTTTTCAAATTGTAAGGGTTTTTATGAAGTTTTGAGGGCCCCTAGCCTTCATATTTTTATTTTCATGCACTTTGTAATGCAACTACACTCCACTTAGAATCCTTTCCCATATGAAAGGTTAGCTAACATAGGCACTTAGGGGGTAAAAAGAACCAATATTCTCCTCTTTTTCTTTGTTGCAACATGGATGGCTTATTTGTCTTGTAAAATTTAAAGTTGAGGTTATCGCTTTCATACATAAATCACTTAAATGGGGACTAGAAGTTAACTTTGACCGTTAAGTATGCTCTTCCCTCGCACCCTAGTGTGATATTGGGAATTAGAAAGGTGGTTAAAGGGACATTTCATATCCCTTAAAAAAAATATTTAGGAGAGGACAAAGCCCCCCTAGGGTTCCTCTTAGTTTTTTGAAATCATCTTAAAGTTTTGTAAGGGCCCATAGATGCCCACATGTTGCAAACTTAGGATAGTTTCTTAAAAATTATTTATTAATTTACATCACGATCTAGGGGAGTTTAAAGATAAAATTAGCGGGCCCATACATGCCCACATGCTTGCAATATAGGATATTTTCAAAGATTTCTTAGTGTAAACAACATTTAGGGAGTTTAAAGGATTTGTAAAGGACCCATATGTCCACATTGCTAGTTCTTTAGGGCTTCAAATATTTCGCAAGGTTGTACCAAAGACATGTAGTAAGCTAGGTAAAGAATATTTGTAAGAACCAAAGGAATTCCACATGTTGCAATATCACACTTAACTTATTAAAAATCTTGGCAAACATTTTCACTTGCTTGCACACAAATCCACTCCTCACACACACATAATTTCTATTTGAATAGTGGAGGTTGAAGTAAGCTTTCTCCAAAGGAATTTCAAAATGTCCCACTACTTCTTTGGAAATCATACACACCCATTTAATTCAACCGAGATTGGCCCACACCCCCAATCTCTCAGCCCACCACATCTAAAAAGTTTCTAAAAACACACTAAGTTTTCCTCCACGAGAGGTGCCAAATTTTTTTTTTTAGTCTAGGTAGGATCTCGGGGGTAGGAATCCAAATAACCCCCCGTTATCTGGTTCTCATATTTTCAAACAATAGAAGTAGAGAAATAGGGAACTTTTCAAATCCTCCAAGTCAAGTGTTCCTACACCATAAGGCATGGAGATACATGTGAAGGGTCGAAGGCTGAGGTCTGGTTGTTCTGCGCATCCCTCCTTGAGTCACCCAACTCTTGGAAGGGAATCCATCCCGTGACCCATTTCTAAGGCTGAAAATATAAATGTTGCACTTTGATCGAGGTACCTAGTGGCCAAAACTTAGGACATCTACCCAGGTGGCGATTGTGGGATGAAATCGCACCTTGATCAGATTTTGTGTGGCTATTGGGAAATATCACCAGTTCTTTCGGGATAGGCACCCTCTACCCCTCATTATAACTGATTACTTCAACCATCACTAGTTCCTCTTCCAGTGGTGTTGGTTGGTTTTCCTCTCTCTAGCCATCTAAGTTATTGACCCAGGGTTCATGTCATTCAGGTTTCCAACAAAGCCTCTAAAACTATCGGCCCTCCTGGTAAACTAGAAGGCAACGTAGTACACAAAATGCACTGCGCAGTCTCACCCGAGATAGATTTAAATGGGTGCCTGTAAGACTCAAGTGTTTACAGCCTAGGATAGACTAGGAGATAGGGGTTTCTTGGCCGAAGCCATGTATCATGAGCTGTTAGTGTAGCCTACTTATTTCTCAAGGTCGCATACACATGTTTAACAAGTTATTTCCCAAAAATCATAAATAGATTCACAACAATGTATTAGCTCATTCATCAAGCCTAATCATTAATTGTTGAAAGAAAATAAAGACATGCATGCATTCATCACATTGCACAAATATTACCATGGTTCACTCCCTCCTGGGCTATGTCCACAAAGATTTGGCTCTTGGCTCTTTTATTATGGTAGTTCTACATTTTCAGCGTTGTGAGCTTACAATTCCTCTCTTTTGGGTAAGGTCTATACGAGGTGAACTAGATCACACCAGGCCCTGCAGCCTGAGGTATAATCCTCATATCTACCTTCCCTCCTCTCCTCCTTGCTCAACAACTTAAAAAATTGGTTCACACAATCAAAAGAATTACATACCGCATTCACCCATGGGTAGTTATAATAACAACAACTAACTAACCAACCTCTATATGATACCTTTGTATCCATATTTATACATTTCGGGCTCTTCATCCATTTACAGTGTATTACCAAAACCCTCAACCTACCGAAATTTGGTCTTCCTCCCATGCGCCTGTTTTTCTTCCTCCAACCGTCGCTTTCCTTATGCATGCTTTCTTGCATGCATGTGTGTTGTTCCTTCACTAGTTATTACTTCGGTTTTTGCACGCTTTATTTCCCAATATCATCCTTCTTTTCCCTTTGTCCTAGTGCCAATATGCCCCCAAAACTAACATGTGACTCATCTCAAGTCACCTAATCCCTATGTGCTTCCTCAATCTCCTTGGTGATCATCTGGAACTTTTCCTACAATTATGCTACTCTTGTTAGTGCCTACGCGGTTTTCTCCTTCATGGTTTTCACTGTCTAAACTGCCACTTCGTCACTCATCAATCCTATGCATTCTAGTTGGGTCTGTGTTATTTTTGTTTTGGCTCCTTCTTCCTGCACGAGTACTTTTTATACCCATTCCTGCAGCGGTTCTATTTGAGCCTGACGTTCTTGTTTCTGTGTTTGCGTAGTGATAAGTTTTTCCTGCATCTTCTTCAAGTCTTGCATTCCCTTTATGCATTATGGAATTGGTATGGTCTTCTATCACTGCTTGAGTTCTTGGATCATTGTATTGATCCTCTCCTCTTTCTCGTCCCAGTGTTGGACCTATGGATCTTCTTCTAGTCTTGTCCAAAGTTGCGCTTCTCTCTCGAATAAGTCAGATGTTGTGCTAACCTATTTCTCTATCTCCTGCAGTTGTGTTGTGGCTTCCTGCTTCCTACGCTCCTTCACTACTGGTGGAGTTGTTGGTCTAATATTCTCTCGGAGATTCTCGATCTCCTTCTGATATCGATCAATTTCCTGTGCAATCTGGTCGATCTTTTTTGTAGCTGGGAGTTTAGTTCCTTGCACAGTGCTTGTGAGTTTCCCAAAACTTTCTTCCACTCTATGTTCTAGTTGTTTTTTGCATTCTTTCTCCTCCTGAGTTTCATATTTGGTCTATGCACAAACTATTTCTAGCGCTTCCTGCTTCTTTGTTGCTTGTTGTAGCTCGACTAAATGTTTATGTGCTTGAGACTGTGTTTCGTGGTCGATGCTAACCTGCAATTTGTATAATTCCATTGATGGAATCCATGTCAATACCAATTGGATGTGGTCCAAATCCTTCAATGGTGTCTGTCCCATAATTTCATCCATCCGCAGCATGCTAGGTTTTATGTAGACCATTGAATGTGCGTGTGGCATCGGAAGAATTGGGTCTCATTCTTCTACCTTCACTCTATCTTTGGTCTGTGTTTTCGATGGTTCTATTCCTCTTCTACTACTTGCGCTCTGGGCTTCCCTGAGTTTCTTAAGAAGTTGTCCCATTTCTGCCAGTTCCTTCTACCATTTATCTCTGTGGTGCGTTGCATGATCGAAATCTTCTGCGAGGCAGTCCCGGACCATTCTCGCGATCATATCTCCATCATCCTCCATGATCGTATAGTTTGGTTTTGCTTGTTGTGACTTTATTTTCTTGCCTTTGCCTTCTTCCTGCACAAATGGTCTCTTATTTCCCCCTGGTTCTTGTGTGATGGGGTTTGGAGTGGTTTCTTGCACTCCCTCGGTCTATTTTTGTTGTCCATTGGTTGACTAAGTGGTTTCTTTCTTCTCCTTATGGGTCCCTAACTGCTCTGAGCCGTCGTCTTCTTGGGTTGACTTACTTTGGCCCGTTCTTCATTTCTTGGGTACTGGGATTTGCGGAGGCTTTGTTTCATCCTGTGTAGCCCCTCCTTCTATTGTTTGTCCTAGTACTTCCCTGGGTATGGCTAGGATCCTCCATTCATCAGGCCATTCATTGATGATCATATAAATATCACCCTCGGTGATGCAATAGTGCATCTGTAGCCACTGTTTATCCAGATACTGCCTTGGCTGTATCCACATGGCTTGTCGTCTAGCCTAGAAATTGGTGATGTCCCCATATCGCGTGACAGCCTTTGTGTTAGAAAAACAGGACCGCGGAGCAATAAAATAAAACAAATGTAGAAACAAAACATAGAAGACACACAATACAAGAGAGACACAGATTTACGTGGTTCACCCAGTGTGGGCT
>JZKD02S2425866.1:372440-386787 GCA_000966675.3 Picea glauca | reverse complement strand
GTTTTTATTCTTCTTGTGTAAATGTGCCAAACACTTGTATCAATGTTATTGTTAACTTGTTATAAACAATTTTCTCAAATAGGAATATTTTCAAACATATTTCATGCATCCATTAAACAAAAAATAGAGAAAATAAATATGGCATCTTATTATGGATGGAAACACCCAAAATATCAACAATACAATGATATCTAGTGGTTGTAATAAAAAATTCTTAATACTCCTAAACACATAGATCTAATGGTTGTCAGACAACTGCAAACCTACTATAGAAACAATACAAAGAAAACATGGTACGATGCCAAATATATGATGTCCACTTCTCTAAGGATCTCCAAGCCCTACATTGTTCTGCTCCAGCAATGCCCACTCTGCAAGTGACCATCCAATCTCTCCTACAATCCTCATGATCCCAATCTAAACTGACTATTTCAATCCTTGATTATAGAGGTCCTCGTGGAACGCCTAGTAGGTACTCATGATAAAACCTATTCTCAACACATGGGGCTATCCCGTTTCATATTTTTCTTGAAACCCTCTTGACACCTGCAGATTCTACGATCGACCTCTTCCAAAATATTTCACGAATCTCCCATGCGCAAGATAATATTCCTCCAAAATCTTACCAGGATGAAACTAACACCACAATGAACTCAAATGTGGACTTCAGATGAATCCTCCTCCTTGTCTATGTAGGGTGGATATTGCACCATCAAAACTAAAATGAAATGGAAGGGTTTTTCCAAACCCTAACAAAAAATTGGTCCATAGAGCACATCAATAAGAGATCAAGTCATAATGCCAAAGAGAATAGTTTCCACTTTATTTATCACTCCTATGTGCCTTGTAGATCTCCCCATTTTTACCAAATCAAACCCTCATTTTATTTTCCCTCCAATTTCATTAAAATATAATTATTTATTTTAGTTAATGTCACTTTAGAATTTGTCATTATTTTAACCTAGTGACACCAAATAAACATTCTTGACTCCCTTTTTCCTTGTTTACTATAGCCTACAATAGTCGTATAGTATATTGAGTCATCCTCTGTCATGATCAATTGGAAGGGGAGATTACAATCCTCCCTTCCCAATATTGCTTGTCCTCAAACAACTCCAGATTAGGGTGTTATAATATCTTCTCTCATTCCCACATAGCATATTATGTGGGAAATCCTCTCCATACAACCAAGTACTCTCGAATGAACTTTTATAGCCTCCATTCTCTGACATCAATAATACTCTAGGGATTTAGAATGAACTACCCTTCATCATCTAGTGGAGGAAGATCTATCGAAGCGGTGACCTGTTATCCCAATTCCTTCTTGAGGAAGGATACATGGAAGGTGTTGTGAATCTTGCTACCCTATGGTAGATCCAGCTCATATGCCACCTCTATAAGTCTCTTGATCACTTTGTAGTGTCCATAAAAGTGAGGCTTCATATTATTTTCACCACTCTTATTTAGCGACAACTATCTGTAAGATTGAAAACTCAGAAATACTAGGTCCCCAACATCAAAGATATGCTCCACCTTGTGCTTATCTGCATACATATTATGTTGATTCTTAGCAGCCTAAAAATTCTCCTTTAGGACTCTTAAGATGTCATGGATTTCTTGAAACCAGTCTTTTTCCTTGGGACCTCTTCTCTCTCTAAACACAAAATCCACAAAGGATAGAGCATCATAGCCATACAATGCCGTAAATGGGCTCATCCCGATGGACATGTAATGAGTGGTATACTAACAATGCTCCCCAAGATGAAACCACTTTATCCATGACCATTTCTTCCCAAACACATAGTTCCTCAGGCACCCCTTGGTCCATTTGTTTACTATCTCGTTTTTCCCATCTATCTGGGGTGGTATTTAGTACTAGGTGTTAACTCTATTCTGGATAACCTAAAAAACTTCTACCAAAATGACCCGAGAAACCTACTATCTCGGTCATTGACTATGTTCCTTGGAACTCCATGGAGTCTGAAATACTCCCTAAAGAATAGTTATGCTACCTAAGATGTGTTGTAATATGAAGGAATGGTAAAGAAGTGCACATATTTATTCAATATTTCCACTACCTCATAGATACACTCCCCTCCCTACACCTTTGGTAATACTGTGATGAAGTCCATGGAAATTCTATCCCACTTATGATCTGGAATCGACGATGGATGAAGAATTCATGCATGAAATGTAAAATTTGACTTTTTCTATTGGCAGTTCATGCATTCCCTCACATGGTGAAGTATATCCCCCTTGATATCCTTCTAGGAAAATATCTCCCTCACCTTCCCATAAATTTTCAGATATCCATAGTGCCTTGTCAATGGCGCATCATGTGTTTCACTCAAAATATTATCCTTGATTTTGGACCTAGGGAAAAAATAGATCATGTATTTGTAGTAGGTGACATCATACACTATCCTGTACTTGTCATCCTAAATATCGCCCTCCATCAGCTCACATGAGAAGGTTTTCTTGGAGTATTCTACCAAAAGAATACACTTCCAGTTTGTTGAGATATTTTCCATGGAGAAGTTGTAGATATCATGGATAAGGAATAAACAACTATGTTATTTCCCCTCTTTACATACCCAATGTCAAAATCATATGTCTGCACCCTACTCACCCATTTTTGTTTCCTCTCATTCATATCCCACTGCTCCAAGAAATATATCAAGCTATTGTGGTCAGTCCTAACCACAAAGTGTCCTCCTACCAGATATTGTCTTACCTTGGCCAATGCATGCATGATGTCCAACATATTCTCATCATAGATCGAATAGATATTATTTGGCTCTCTTAGCTTTGTTCTCTCAAAAGCTATCAAGTAATGGTTCTGCATCAATACTACTTGTATCCCCTCATCGGATGTGTTACATTGCAGGACAAACAGATGTGTGAAATGGAAAGTTCTCATCACCCTCTTCATTATGTTGAATGTTTCATATGCATCCTCTGACCATCAGAATTCCCCCTTCTTGGTGAGGTCTATCAATGGCATAGCCAATTGTGAAAATCATTTCAAAAATCACCTATAATAACTGCATGTCTCGAAGAATCCTCGTAGATCTGTCAGTGATCAAGGAGTGGGCCAATCTAAGATAGTATAGATCTTTTCCTGATGTAGATTTACTCCCTTAACACCAATCATGTGCCTTAGATAGAGGATCTTTGTCAACCCAAATTTAGACTTTTCCTCCTTGGAAAAAGTGATTTCTCCTCCATAATGGTGAGAATATCAACCACATGCTTAATATGTTCCTCCAATGTTCTGTTGTAGATCAAAATATCATCAAAGAACACTAGTAATAATTTCCTCAACTATTTGTTGAAAAAATGGTTCATACATGACTGAAAGGTGGCTAGTGTGTTGGTCAAATTGAAGGGCGTGAATAAAAACTCATAGTGCCCATAGTGACATATGGATGTTTTTTTGTGAATATCCTCCTCTCTCGCCCAAATTTGATGGTAGCCTGACTGCAAATAAACCTTTGAGAAGTATATTGCCTCATGCATTTCATCTATCAACTCATCAATCTTGGGTATTGTGTATCGGTTTTTTATGGTCTTATTGTTCAATGATTTGTAGTCTACACACACCCATATGGTGCCATAATTCTTCTTCACCAATACAATTGAAGAAGTGAAGGTACCAGAGCTAGGCTTGATATGTCGCATCTTCAAAAAATATTTTATGGCCTTCTCAATTTGATCCTTGAATTTCTTTGGATGCCTATAGGGTGTAGTGATCACTAGTTTTCCCTTTCTTCTACCTCGATCAAATGCTCAAACCATTTGTCTAGTGGTGATGCAGGAGCATCTCAAGTGAGCCAACGCGGAGATAAAGGACGACTGGAAAAGTGCCCAATGCAAATTTTGAAATATCTTTAATCATTAATGAAGCCATCAAGTGAAGGCACACTTGTAAAATGTAAACAGACCTTGAACAATCTGCTCTCATCCTTAGTAGGTAGAAGGCATTTATGGTAGTTAATGTAAGTAGATAGAATTTGATTCTAGATTAGACAGTTTAGAATGAGAGAGGGAAACATGATATAGACACCCTCATTGTGTATTGTAACATAGAATAGAAGGGAAGAAGAGAACATAAGAATAGAAGAGAGCATAGAGCATAGAAGAGGAGAAGCAGAGAGATGTGTAGCCGAACTCCATGTACAAAAGTTCTGAATTAATACAAGAAAGCCTTGATTCACACTCATGGTGTTCATATATTCTCTGTGTATGCATTTTTGAATTTTATGCTCATGAATGTTTTACTCTTTATGTCATGCAATTTCTTTTATGCTATGTATGAATGATTTCTTGTTGAATGTCTGAAATCTGTGAGAGACAAAGTAAGGGAAATGAGTTTCAATTGTTTCTCTATCTGAGCAAGGGTTCCTACAAGGAGTACAATTGAATTGTCCACAAGGAGTGCATCGACAAAGTGTTCAGAGGTTTGTCTCTGAAAGCTCAGGAGAGATATCTTTTTTCTCATTCTCTCAGAAGCGCAGTTGGGCACAGGAGTCGTGTAAGGTGTGCACAGGCCAAATAGAGATTCAGGTTTCGTAACTTGAATGACTTGTTGAGAGACTACTACTGTAGGAGTGGGAAGAGTCGATGGGTTCCAATTCCTTGGAGTAATTAAAGAATTTGTCGCAAGGAGTGCGTGTAGGAGTCTTCTTCAAGACTCAGAGTTGGAGAAGGTTCAGGATGGATAAAGCCTTCAAAGTCGTCAAAGGAGGCACATGAAGCTTGTGCATTGAAACTAGTGAGAAGGTGTTTCAAGTTGGATCACATGCGGTTAAGTAACGTGGAAAGACACTTAGCAACAAGTTGCAAAAGTCCTTGTGAAGGAAGGAGATGGACGGTCGAAATTCTCTGAGGAGTAATCGCGAAGTCCCGTGAGCAGTTAGTTCTCACAGAAGGGCAGGGGAGTTATAGTGAGTATTCCTAAAGGTTCCAAGCTCAGGAGGATTAGAGTCGTAGATCCAAGCCACAAGAGCTGTTGGATTTACCCGTGAACTTCTATTTCTGGTTTTCGCGAGTGGAAGTCTCATAATTTTGGAAACAAGACTTGCGAAATTACGAAACGTGAAGTCCTGAAGGCCGAAAGCATTGTGTGGGCCATAGAATCCACAAGGTGGACA
The DNA here is from genome assembly GCA_000966675.3 of Picea glauca. Taxonomy (NCBI): domain Eukaryota; kingdom Viridiplantae; phylum Streptophyta; class Pinopsida; order Pinales; family Pinaceae; genus Picea; species Picea glauca. Next base: position 381,634 of record JZKD02S2425866.1, on the reverse strand, counting down.
GGTGTCACACTATTGACACAGAGTCAAACTCCGTTGACCATTTCGGGGTTTCGTGGGGAAAAGTTCTAAATTCTTTACATTAGGATTCATGATATCGTGAAGTCTGAAGTCTCGACGGAGTGAAAGGCCATTGAAAGGTCAAAGCTTGCGAGTGCATCGGAGTTTCGGTAAATTAGGTTTCGAGAATCGCAGGGATGAGTTGCTTGACATCGCGATTGCAGAAATCGCGATAAGGAGAAATCCGAAAGAGAGAGAGAAAAGGTCAACGTTGACTATTTTCAGGTTTTAGAGATTTGGAGACAAGACACTTGACCACTGGATTCATGAAAGTGCAAAGTCCGATCTCCCAAAGTATAAGGGGGAATTTCTCGAAATTAGTTGTGGGTGCAGATTTCCCGAAAGGGAAATAGAAGAGCCATTGCCGAAAAGCTCTTCCGACCTGTGGGTTTAAGGAGGGCGAGAATCACCAGGTGGTATTCCTATTGGTAGCATCCCAAACACCTTATCATGTTTCCCAAGCATCTCATGTATGTCCACATGATAGTTTTGGTGATCCTGGTGTTAGCACTGAGAGTCACACTTAGACTGTTGTAAGTGCAATCTCAATACCCATCATAATATAAATGGATTAAATTGGTTTGAGTAGGTATATCAACAATAATGGGAAAGAAAGGGAGAGGGCATCAAATGTCTGTAGAGGCATTCGATTGGGCATGGAGTCATAACATCCTACAAATCAAAGGAAATCAAAAAATATATTAGACAAAGGGGATATATAATGATAAATAGAAGCATGGTGAATATGAAAAAAAGAATAACATCCATTCTACAAAGATCCTTTCTACAAATAGGTTAAATATTTCTTAAACAGTAAACAATGATTTAATGGGCAAGCTACAACAGATCCTTTGTTGTTCATGAATCCATCCATCAATGAAAGCTATGATCCTCAAAACCTGCAATATGTTCAAGCAAGAAGATAACAAAGAAATGGGAAAAGAAAGAAGACAATCTGATGACATCTGTCATGAATATTTAATGGCAGAAAATGTCATTACAAACATGCCCTCACGCTTTCAAATGAGCAACTAAACTGCTCCTCTAGCTCTCTCCTCTTTTGGATCATGAATCCAACCCCTTCCTTATCAAAATACACTTTCATATATAGTGAATGATCTCTATCTACCTTAAGGAGGTCAAAACCAAGGATCTACATAGGGTCCTCCTCCATTTAGGAGTCTTGTTACAAACGATTCCCACAAAATCCTAACAAATTCCTATTTTTTGGGATCTTGTCTTTTGTGATAAATGCCTTTTGAAACAAGTCATTCTGCTTGATCTAGAGATGGAAAACATGCCCCTCATGTCCAAATAACTCATAGGAGACCATTCAAACTTTCCTTGACACCTGGAATCCCTCTCATAGCTCTAATTTGTGATATTGTTAGATTTCACAATGCTTGTGATAACATGTGTTGCGAACTTTCCTATAGGTGATGTTTTTTATCTTTTCTCCAACATGACGAAGTGGGTCAGGATGATTTTTTTTTAGAAAGTAAAAAAAATGATGTTTGTCGTCCACACCAAATTTCAAAGGAACCCAGATGGGCATTAAAGAGTTACAAGAAAAACAATCCTCTGTTGTGTGTTAATTGATTACAAATTGTCATATATTACCAGTTCGAAGCGTCGACGTTGCGAACTTTCCTGTAGCAGCCTGTTTCACTTTACCAATGTTTTAACACCTAGAATTGTCTAAAGTTTTTGAAAATGTTGTAACAACTTATAATCTTAATAATATTGATTAAATAAAAGCACCCAAACTGATAATCATGGTTTTCAAAACATAGCAATCACCCAAAATGTGTAAAATGTATGAAACATGAGCTTGACCAAAATTGATGCTTGGTTATGGAGGTTCAACATCTTCATTTTTTAATTTGGAGCTTCTCCTGGTAGCAACCTTGGCCAACATGTCATAGGGATTTGTTATTACAATCTCCCCTTCCTTGTCAGTCTTCCTATGTTTTTTATTGTCCATAATTGCTACTCAACGATGTTTTTTCTGTGACTTTTAATGGAAGCCATATGAGTGAAAAGAGGGAAAACATGAGATTAGAGTATTGATGATAGAACTATTTTAAATAGGATGGAATTAAACAAAGTTTTATGGACTTTATCCTATACACATGAGGTATAAGAGGAGACACTCTTTCAATCAGAAAAAATAAGGAATGGAAAATGGAAGTTGTAATAAAATGGAAGTGAAAGATAATTATCATCTTAAACATGGTTTACTCATCAATATCATCAGCATGAGAATACATTCAATATTTAAACCTGGTTCAATAGTTGATCAACCACCTGTTTCAAGTTTAATGGGGGTGTAGATTTACTCTTTAAAAGTTGAGCTCGTAAAAGATGTAGAAGATGGGTTTTAATAACGCTGGAATAAAGGGTTCACAACGCCTGGAACATAAGGTTCACAATGTTGGGGAAAATCAATGGAGCAGGTGAATTCTGAGTAATGGGAAAGATGGATGAGGTCATAAAAGTGATCTGGTCTAGTGAGTAGGGTTTAGAACATCATGGATATGAATTTGAAATATGTGAATAAAAGAATGGGACAGTTCGCACCACCAATACAAAAACCAGACAAAACCCCTTTCTAAACCCTCAAACATGATGAAAACTATCATGGAGTATCAGATGGATCTAGGCTTGATGTTGTTGTCTTTGGATTTGAATAGGGATTTTTGCAAGCTATCAAACATCCAAGCCTCCTCTTCATCTAGTCTGAAGTGCCAGTTCGTAGTGTCTGTCTACTAGTTCGTAGCACCTAATTCAAACATGAATTGCATACTTCGAGGATACTATTAGGAGATCCAATGACATGATCCCTGGAAATTGGTTAAAGATGGTGTCGAAAACAACGAAATCTCCTATGTCATAGTTCTTTAATTTTAAATGATGACACATATTGAAAGCATGATGTACTTAGAGTACGCTATGAACTCTCCTAGTGAGTTGGCAGTGCATACACCCGACTCTGACTTGAAACTTAAATGGATAAATGATGACAAAGGGAAACTTGTGTACAACTTGGAGGTGTGACATGTCAAGGTAATGATTTAAGGATTAAAAGTTGTGACTGAAAAACAAAACCAAAGTGACTCCTTTTTACCCCTACAATTCTATGAGCTAACATCTGGCTCCATAGGGGATGGCATGTTCCCAGTGAGATGCAAAGAAAATGTAGTTCCAATACCTTATCCATTCCATCTCTGCAATATGTACTATGTCTATGCCTTTAGAGCACTGCTGATCATTTTTTGAAAATTGAAAAACACTCACTGCAAACCAAATTCTTTCATAGAAAGATTATTTATATACATTCCTACACTAATCTATATAGCTGAGTTTCTTTGCTTAATTGAAGTCATACTTCCAATGTAGCCAGGTGAGTATCAAACTGATGAAAATAACTCCTTCCATGCAACTGTTTGAAATAATTTTCAAGTGATATGAAGCTTGCAACAAGAGTTTAGTAAGAAATAGATAATTACAACTATGATCTGAAATCATACCAACAACTGGATCATTAGAAACCTTTGAAAACTATAACTCTATGTACAAATCCATAGGATCATGAAACTTATGAAAAGACATTTCTAGTTGGTTAAGAAAACCATCTTGCTCCTCTTTGAAGTTTGATTCATCAATAAAATGATGGTCCTCATGTACTTCATAGCTACTCATATGTTGTTTGATGTATTTTGCAAGTGCAGGTACATAAATGATAAACATTTCCTCGCTGATCCTTGGAGTTTTCTGCTCATCAATAGGTGATAAAGAAAATTCCAACTATTGTTGCAATTCTTCCTTACCTTCTTCACTATCATATATTGGTTGGATGTTAATAAGATCTGTATGTGATTTAGTAAATATATTCTCTTTGTAATTAGAATATTCATCAAGGATAGGTTAAAGATTTCTTAAACAGGTTAAAGATTGCTTAAAAAATAAACAATGATTTAATGGAAAATCTACAATAGATCCTTTGTTGTTCATGAATCCATCAATCAATGGAAGATATGATCCTCAAAACCTGCAATATTTTCAATAAAGGAGATAACAAATAAATGGGAAAACAAATAAGAAAATCTGATAACAACTCTCATGAATCTTTAATCACAGAAAATGTCATTACAAATATGCCCTCAGGCTTACAAATGAGCAACTAAACTGCTCATCTATCTCTCTCCTCTCTTGGATCATTAATCCAACCCATTCCTTATCAAAATCCACTTTCATATATAGTGAATGATATCTATCTACCCTAATGAGGTATAAACCAAGGATATACGTAGGATCCTCCTCCATTTAGGAGTCTTGTTACAAAAGATTCCAACAAAAACCTAACAAATTCCTATTTTTTGGGATCTTGTCTATTGTGATAAATGCCTTTTGAAATAGGTCATTATGCTTGATATGGATATGGAAAAGATGTCCCTCATGTCCAACTAACTCCTAGGAGACCATTCAAACCTTTCCTAATATCTAGAAGAACTCCCATAGCTCGAAATTTTAAGACTGTTAGAGTTCGTAGTGCTTGTGACAACATGCGTTGCAAACTTTTTTGTAGGTGATGTTTTTAGCTTTTCTCCAAAAATATGAAGTGGTTCAGGATGAATATTTGTCAGCAAGTCAAAAAAACCATGTTTGTCCTCCACGCCAAATGTTAGAGGAATCCATATGGGAATTAAAAAGTTACAAGAAAAACATTCCTCTATTGTGTGCTAATTGCTTACAAACTGTCATAAATTAACAGTTCATAGCGCCGACACTGCGAAATTTCTTGTAGCATCCTATTTCACTTTGCCAATGTTTTAACATCTCCCAAAACTGTCTCAAGTATCCCAAAATGTTGTAACAACTTTTAATCTTAATAATATTGATTAAATAAAAGTGTCCAAACTAATAATCATGGTTTGCAAAACAAAGAAATGAACCAAAATGTGTAAAATGTATGAAATAGGAACTTGACAAAAATTGATGCTTGGTTATGGAGCTTCAATATCTTCATTTTTTAATTTGGAGCTTCTCCTGGTAGAAACCTTGGCCAACATGTAATAGGGATCTTTTCTTACAATCTCCCCTCCCTTGTGAGTCTTCCTATGTTTTTTATTGTCCATAAGTGTTGTTGATTTTCTGATAACAACTCTCATGAATCTTTAATGAAAGAAAATGTCATTACAAACAGGTCCTCGGGCTTACAAATGAGCAACTAAAATGCTCATCTAGCTCCCTCCTCTCTTGGATCATGAATCCATACCCTTACTGATCAAAATCCACTTTCATATATAGTGAATGATCTCTATCTACCCTAAGTAGGTCGAAACCAAGGAGCTACATAGGATCCTGCTCCATTTAGGAGTCTTGTTACAAAAGATTCCCACAAAAAACTAACAAATTCCTATTTTTTGAGATCTTATCTATTGTGATAAATGCCTTTTGAAAAAAGTTATGTTTTTTTATATGGAGAAGGGAAAAATTTCCCTCATGTCCAACTAACTCCTAGGAGACCATTAAAACCTTCCCTGATAGCTAGAAACTCTCCCATAGATCGAATTTGTCGAACTGTTAGAGTTCGCAATGCCTGTGATAGCATGTGTTACGAACTTTCCTGTAGGTGATTATTTTAGTGTTTCTTTTAAAATATGAAGTGGGTTAGGATGATATTTTTCTAGAAAGTAAAAAACACGATGTTTATCCTCCACACCAAATTGCAAAGGAACCTAGATGGGAATTAGAAAGTTACAGGCAAAAAAATCCTCTGTTGTGTGTAATTGCTTACAAACTGTCATAAATTACCATTTCCCAGTGTCAGCACTATGAACTTTCTTGTAGCATCCTATTTCACTTTGCCAATGTTTTAACACCTCCCAAAACTGCCTCAAGTGTGCAAAAATGTTGTAACAACTTATAATATTAATAATATTTATTAAAGGAAAGCACACAAACTGATAATCATGGTTTGCAAAACATAACAATCACCCAAAATGTGTAAAATGTATGATATAGGAACTTGACCAAAACTGATGCGGTTATGGAGGTTCAACATCTTCATTTTTTAATCTGGAGCTTCTCCTGGTAGGAACCTTGACCAGCATGCCATAGGGCTCTGTTATTACAATCTCCCCTCTTTTTGAGTCTTCCTATGTTGTTGATTGTCCATAAATGTTGCTAAAGGATTTATTTTATGTGAGTTTTAATTGAATCCACATATGTGAAAAGAGGGAAAACAAGAGATTAGGGTATTGATGACAAAATTGTTTTCAATAGGATGGCATTAAATAGAGTTTTATGGAATTTATCCTATACATAGGAGTTATAAGAGGAGACACTCTTTCAATAAGAAACAGTTGGAATGAAAAATGAGCTAAAGTTCCTCTTATTGGTGATTCGTTTTTACTCCTAAAATTATATGAGCTAAGATTTGGCTCCACAGGGGATGACATGCTCCCTGTGAGTTTCCAGGAACATGTTGTTCCAGTGCCTTATCCATTCCATCTTTGCAATTTGTACTATGTCTATGCCTTGAGAGCACCTCTGATCATTTATTGAAAACTAAAAAAAACTCACTGAAAAACAAATGCTTGCATAGCAATATTATTTATATACATTCCTACACTAATCTATCTAGCTGAGCTTCTTTGCTTAATTGAAGTCATACTTCCAATGCAGCCAGGTGAGTATCGAACTGATGAAAATAAATCCTTCCATGCAACTGTCTGAAAGAATTTTCAAGTGATATGAAGCTTGTAGCAAGAGGTTAGTAAGCAATTGATACGTACAACTATGATATGTAATCATACAAACAACTGGATCATTTGAAATCTTTGAAAAATATAACTCTATGTAAAAATCCATAGGATCTTGAAACTTATGACAAGACATTTCTAGTTGGTTAAGAAAACCATATTGCTCCTCTGTGAAGGCTGATTCATCAATAAAATGATGTTCCTCATAGACTTCACAACTACTCATATGTTGCTTGATGTCTTTTGCAAGTGCAGGTACATAAATGATAAGCATTCCCTTGTTGATCCTTGGAGTTTTCTGCTCATCAATAGGTGATAAACTAGGGACCCCGTTGGAAGAACTAGTTTCTCATTACAATCTGTACAAACTTTGCATACATGGATGCCAATCTCACTTACACTACAGATCCATTTGAAAATATACCAAACAATTGTATGTGGCCATGAATAGGAAAATACAAATGTGGTTACATACCAAAGACTGTCATAGTCATGGACAAGGCCCAGTATAACGAGTCTCTAAATAAATCTGAAGATATTTGTATACAATGGAGTACAATCTGATCTCCCATGATCACTGAAGTCACATAGGTACTGGTCCAATGAAAAGGAAGCAACAACGCAGGAAAGTTGCAGCCACATACTGATGTATTCAAGTCTTCTACACAATCCGCCAAAGGTGCAAGTCCACATCGTGTGAATAAAGGAGTTGAGTTTGAACACAATGAGACTTTTTTTGATTACCGGTCATTGAGGTATACCATTAACAAACATCATACAACCTACCAATGATGAAAGTAGGTATCAAGGCACCGAGTACATTCTTACAAGTGTGAATAAAGGAGTCGGGGTCGAACACTTGAAGAATCCATCGATCAAGAGACATTGATGCATTCCCAACTATCGATGGCGAGAGAACCCACCAATAATGACTGCAAGCCTCTGGGTGCTCATAGGAATATAGGTCTCATTTCCAAAATAGATGAGTTGAAGTTGATGGAAGGAGACTTGTTGAAAGGAGAGAATTAAGAAATCTATCATCATTCAATATGAGGTAAAAAGCAAAAGCTTGAGGATTTGGAAGAAATCGGACGAAGAACATGTTCACGAATCAACAAACCTGTGCATCTTTCGCATGTACCAAGTGCAAGTGGTACATGAAAAAGACCCTCTAAATAATAGCCAATGAGGAAAATTTTTGACAAAGGAGAGGAAACCACCAATAAGGCTAATGGCATCCAAGACACTGCACGAATCCCAATGTGTGAATAGATGTCTTTCCGTCGAACACAAGAGAAATCACCCAGTCAACGACCAATGATGAAATGTCGACTATTGGGTTCAAGGTTACCTACCAATGAGGAAAGTAGGACCAGGGTGCGTAATAGGACTACAACTTCATGTGATTTCAAGACAAACTGAGGGTATGACTGACATGGAAAGTCAATAGTTGTGAGGAATGGTCGAGACAGGTTGATAGATATCCTTTGAACAAGAGCATGAGACATATGGAAGACTCTAGCAGCATAGACTCAATGATGAAACCATGGGATGGAGGAGGCATCAAGAAAAATCTCCATAGGGACTCTAAGAGTAACTAGTCGGAGAAAACTCTTTGTAATGAGCTCAGCTGCCTTAGGCCATGCTAAATCCAAAATTATGATGAAAAGTGGAATCGACAATTTTGTTCTCTGTTCAAAGGTGACACGACTGTTGCCAATGTAATATAATACTCCCTTCCCGCCCGTATTTTTTGTTTTTTCATAGTCAAATGAATGTTATTATATAGAGGAGGAAACACGTGTCACAAGTAAGTAAAACTAGTTCTAGTAGTGGAACATACCTATGATCAATGAAAGGAGGTGCATGCGAGAGATGGACACTCCGGGGAATGTTCCCTCCTAGGTATAGGTGTTAAGTTTCAAAGGATATAAATGAGGCTCTACTTGGTTGAGGATGAAAAAATGTTGAGGCAAACGGTTTATAACGCAAAGAGAGAATCGGCTATAGGCTCAATACTACAAGCAAGGGCATGAGAAGCAATCACAACTTAACTCCAAAAAACGTCCTTTTTCATAATATTAGTATACTTGATGTGAAAAATGGATAAAATTGTAACAAATAGACGTCCTTTAAAATCCAATTTACGAGTGTGAAAGAGACAAGTTCACTCAACAATATTTTCGCTTTTGGAAAACGAGTCAGAAAAGAGCTTAAATCAAACTTGGTTGAGAGTCCTCTAGGAATAGGTCAATATGTTTATGAATGAGAAATGAGGCTCAGCATAAAGTCATGTATTGGCTATAAGGGACTCTCGGTCCTATGAAATAAATCTCTACATGGGCACCAAATGAAGTAGCGAATATAACT
>JZKD02S2425866.1:336276-370838 GCA_000966675.3 Picea glauca | reverse complement strand
TTATGTGACAAATGCAATCTAAAACAAAATTAGCATAAGCATCAGATACATAATTAGAAATCCTAGGTATGTGATGATAAGTAATAAAATCAAACTGTCATTCTAAAAGGCGTACTCGTAGGAATCGTCGAAGTAATGTAGGGTCATGCACACAGTAACTTCCATTCAACTGACATACTACTAACTAGGGATCCAGGTGAACCTGGAAAGAGAGAATACCATGTGAAATGACATCGCACAAAAGTTCTATAACGATGCTATATTCAACCACATTATTCATGGATGGCCCTAGGAATACACCACCTGAAGACACCAGTAGACCCTCGGGTGAGTAAACCACCCAAGCGACAGAAGCCAAGTTCTATGTATGATGACTGGCTCCATCTACGAATCCTAAGTAGACCGAAGACTCCATTGACATCTGCCAACCAAGGAAAAAATCAATAAGAAAGTTGAAGAAAAAAAATAAATGGAAAAGATATATACACTAAATTACATTAGTATACAAAGAGTTATGCCCAAGCTTAGGGCTCAAGCGTAATATATTTTCAAGTAGAGCTCATTCCTAGGCTTGGCCGACACGTTCCCTTCATAATCTTCCAACTCATAGGATCCTTTTTCTAAGACATGTTGCATGATATAGGGACCGTGCCACATGGGTTTGAACTTTCTTGCCCCCAACGGTTCTTTGTCTTGATAATATAAAAGGACCAAGCCACCCTCAACATACAACCGAGGATAGACATACTTATCATATTGGACCTTGACACATCTTTTATTCAATTCAATAATCATAGAGGTATCTTGATGCTTCTCGTCAAGGCTCTCTAGGTGTACGAGGCGTCGCTCGAGATGAGAAGTGTCAGGGAGGAGTGAGAATTCAAATATAAGAGAAGGGATTTTGCATTAAATAGGTAAGATTGAATCCACACTCTGTACTAACTGGAAAGGAGAAAATCTAGTGGCAGTCTTGACTGAGGTTCGGTATGCCCAGAGTGCGAGATATAGCATAATATGCCAGTCATATCCGTTTTGGCTGACAGTTTTATATAAAATGGTCTTGAGAGACTTGTTGATGGCATGTACTTGTCCATTTTTCTGGGGGTAGTAAGGGGAAGAATGAACATGCTTAAACCCCAGCTTGGATGCTAGCTCTTCTATCATTTCATTATGAAAGTGAAATCCATGATCAGTGACAATATCACTCGGGATACTGAACCTGATGATAATTTGATTGAATATGAACAAGATGGTAGTATTCCCGTCGGATTTAAATGTAGGCATGGCCTCGACCCACTTATTCAAGTAGTCTATGAGCATGATAATGTGTTGATGCCCCCCATCCGAAGTTGGGTTGCAATCCACAAAGTCCAGCCCCCACTTGGTGAAGGGACCGACGGTAACGACTGGATGGAGAGGGGATGGATGCGAGTGCATTTTCTGAGTGAACATCTAGTAGGGGTGACACTTCTTAACTGCTTCAACGTAATATTTAAAGATACATGGCCAAAAATAACTATCTTGCAAAATTTTATGGGTTGTTGCAAGCCTAGGTAGATGACCACCACAAGCCCCACTGTGGAAATCATTTAGAACTGACTCGACTTCTTCATGAGTTAAACAATGACACAAGATATTGTATATTCCTCAACGATACTCAATGTCGCTGATGATAATGTAATTTTTATCTTGGTATCATACACGCTGTCGGTTATCTTGCAAGAGATGCTGAGGAAACTTCAAATTTTTAAGATAGAGAACAATGTCTCCATACCAGGAGTTGGACGATGAGACAAGTAAAATGTGTTCATCTGCAAATGAATCAACATGAATTAAATCCTCGTCCAATCATGGGAAGTCATAAATTAACTTGTCAAAGACTAGCGATTTCTTGGATTTCGTAGAAGAGAAATCGAGATTGAATTCTTGTAAAATGATAAAGCATTTATTATATTTCCCCCCTATGATATGCCTAGTAAGGATGTATTTAAATAGATTGACATCGAAGACCATAATAGTTTTGCAAAGAAATATATAATGGCATAATCGTTGGAATGCATGAACGAAAACCAAAGTTATCTTTTCAACGTGAGAATATTTGAGCTTAGGACTGACTAAGTTTAAATTGAGATAGTAGATGACGTGCTCGCAGAACTCATCATCCTCCTGAAACAAAACCATACCAATCATCTCTTCGGATGCAGCGACATAAAGCAGGTAATCCCTACTGTAGTCAGGAGACTTCAACAGAGGCGTCGATACCAAGGATTTCTTCAAAGCATCTAAGGATTCTTGGGCTCACTCATCCTAGATAAAAATGGTGTCCTTCTTCAAAAGACACATGAAACCCTTAGTAATGTTGGCATATTTTACTATAAACTGACGTAAAAAGTTAGATTTCCATTGTAAACCTTGAAGTTGTTGAATAATTCATGGGGGAGGCAATCGAAGTATTTCCTCAACCTTTAATGGATCTACCATGATCCCGGTCTCAGAGACTAAAAATCCCAGAAGATGTCCAGACCTAACGCAAAATATGCATTTATGAGGATTCAAACATATTCTACAATGATGACATCTTTAAAAAAATATCCAAAGGTTCTTAGGGTGATCTACTCTCTTACGAGAGTGAGTAGCGAGATCCTCAAGATACACCTTGACTATATGCTTAAGATTGTGGAATGCGAAGGTCATAGGACATTGGAAGGTTGCTTCGACATTTTTAAGGCCAAAATGCATCTTCCGGCATGCAAAATTACCCCAAGGACAAATAAATGTCATCTTGTGTTGATCCTCGGGTTTAATTTGAATTTGGTTATACCTAGAATATTCGTCCATGAAAGAAAAAATTTCGCTTCCCGCACACTTGTCGAGAATATGATCGATGAAATGTGTCAGGAAGTTGTCTTTAGGGTAGGCTTTGTTTAGGCCATGAAATTCCATGCATACACAGATGGTTCCTTGCTTATTTTTCACAGGAAAGGGATTGGATACCCATTCAGTGAAGGGAACTGGGTAGATAAAGCCAACATTAAGCAGTTTATCTACCTCTGTCTTAATAGCAGAGGCCTTCTGGGGATTGATAGCTATAATACATTGTCAAACATGCTTAACATCTAGATAAGTTCTAATATCATGCTTGACAAATCGAGGGTTGATTCATGGTGTCTCTTCATATGACCAAGAAAATACATCTCAGAATTCCTTGAAGAGCTCGATGTAGATCAGGATTTCTTCTGGCAAACAATCTGCACCGATGTGTACATTTTCAATCTTTCTAGGGGTACGAGAGATATCGATCGTGATGGTAGGATATATACTCACCATATTTCCTTCGGCATACATGTCATGTGTATCAAGTGGAACTACGACATGACTGAATATCTCACGCAAAGTAGATCGAAAGTCATATTTTTCGATTCTAGCAAGCTCTGGGAGAAAATAAGAGCGGTGATGCATATCATCCCAAGGTTTTTCAGAACCATTCATGGACTCGATGATAGATTCATCTGAGGGTAAAGTCTCATCGAAGTAGTCATGTGGAAAAGACGATGAAGTGGACCACATGGGATTAAGAACAGGATCATCCTCGTCAGTCGATGAGGTAATAGGATCGAGATCGGTGGAAGAGTCAAGGACAAATTGATACGCTATCTCCGTTGTCGATAGTGGCATGGCCATTCTAGCATGCGCCTGACCTTCACAAGATTAATTCAAGGAAGGTAGGGTCCAAGGATCATTAAAATAGGAAGTCAAGAAATGAACGGACCTATCTGATGAAACAGGCCTACTGGACATGGTATAAACATGGTGAATCGGTGCCATGAAGTTGAAGGTACCCATAAGGGACGAATACATTCCGACACCGATATTCTCATTTGTCGGCTAAGAATTGTTGACCATGGGGATTGATAGTCCAATAGATGCACTGGGGCTAGCATACGCAAAGGATAACTGGTCGACCATCACGATATTCCCATTGTGATGGAAACAAAGAGTGCAGAAGATGGACGATACGATGAAATTCATAGCATAAGTCCAATTATGTCTTAGTAACAAGTTATAATCGAGGGGTGCATAAACCACCTCGGCATCCACCTCTACCGTCTTCCCACCTAAATAGACTGTAAAGGAAAAAATAATACCGTGAGGGCAGAAGGAATGACCGTAAAAAGAAGTCAACATGGTCGGAGATTGAGAGAGATTTGAAGAGCCGAGAGCTTTCCAACAGATTAGGGACATCACACATGTTGTAGCGCCTTCATAAAAAATTGCATACTTGATGGTATATTGATGCGAATCTCGCGACCCTCACGGTCCCACTCACCTCTCACCAGGACCTTCTTTCACACGAGCCCGAAGATTCCAATGCTCTTCCAACTCCTCTCGAGATTTCTCACTACCTACAGTACTCCTTCGGCGATATCCCCTTCGCTTCTTGGGAGATCAGGTCTCACGGAATCGTGAGTGCAGTGCCCACGGGATCGGGTCTTTCAATCCCCCGAAACCCGATGGTCAAAGGGTCAACGCCTTCGTATATCGGGGTTTCCCCTATCAGGAAATCGACACCTCTGATGTTGTGATTCCTCTCCCCTTGCAAATCTCTGAATCCTGAATGTCGATATGCACGTGTGCCACTGCCGCACCACGTCACCTCCTCTCTCCCCCCTTATCAGGAATCGTGAGATCGTAATTTCGCCATTCCAATTCCTTGCACAATAAATCCCCGAATATCGAATCCCGACCTCCCAGGATCTCGTGCCACCTGTCCCTTGGATAATCGACGGCTCCGATTAATTTTGGGAAATCGCTACCCGCGATTTCAATGAGTATGAACTCTCACCTCGCCAAACACCAAAGGCCGAACTCCGATGTGCTATTCCCTCCTGCGCCTGAGGACTAACTCCCGCACAACTTCTCCAAGATCTGACGGTCGGCGGGACTTCGAGAACCTCGCCTGCGAACCCTGGCTGTCAATTCTCCACCCTGGAGATGTCTTCTGTTCTGAAGCTCCCTTCTGTGCAAACTTCCTCCTGTGTCTGTCCCACGATCCCACGATGGAACTATCCCTCCTCGTGAAGTCCTTGCGTACAAAGAACTATCTGTCCTGAGCTTCTCCTGTAGCTTCGACCTCTACAGAAGCTCGGTTCTTCTTCTCCTTCTCCCGCAGATGGAGAACACAATGCCTCCTGGCAGTCTTCCCACTCAAGCAACCTATTGCTGAGTACTCTGGGTATTCAGTAACCCAGTAGAAGTTCCTTTAGTGGAACTTCACACAGATGATAGAACTCAATGAGTTCCTTCCTCCTAGGTTGTCCGTACACTCCCTCAACACCCTCCTGGTGGAGTATCTTTGCCATCAAAACACACCACAGTTACGCTTTCTCCTTGGGATTACACCCTTCGATCGACGTCCTCCAGACGAAACTCCTCAAAATCCTTAACAGAATTATGGTCCTTCAGAACTCATAGCAGAGTTCTTTCCTCTGTGCACCTTGGTACACATGCTCGATACCCTCTTGGTAGAACTCCTACAGAACTCCTGACAGGTTCTGTCCACAACAGTGTCTCAGCTACACTGCCTTGACTATTGAGGTGTTCAGTAACCCCAAAATTACTCTTTCTATACGAGTTGATGACTTCAGTTCTTGTGCTCTCAGCACGTCTCTGTCTGACTCCTCAGAGTTCAGAAGTGCCCCCTCTGTGCACTAATATTTAGAGTCTCAACACTCTATCACGCCCTCATGGCATGAAACCTCAAAGACCTTTCAAACCTGAAATCAAACACACTCCCTGCAATGGCATACTCACAATACACAATTGCAGCATAAAATGAACACACACAGACATGCATATAATGGTAGAAAATGCAGGAAAAACTGCTCTGTATTAATAATGGAAAATGCCTGTATAATTTACAAGGTGTTCCTGAGCTCTCTCGGCTCTTCTCTTCTTCTTCTCTACATGCAGATCACCACTAGTTCCACTCTCTCTCTCAAAATGAGATCTGAATATCTCTTTTACACTGAGGTGGTCATCGAGCGCTTCCCTCCAGGATTTACCTACTCTAATAAATTACAATCAATGGCTGTCTAGTCTTCTATCCAAAACTAGATCTCAGCCGATCTATAATAAATGCCTATCTTATATATAGCCTGCGCAAAGGCATGACTCTTCTGGCTCACCAGCCTAAGACATTAAATTACATTGAATTCAAATTCAAAATGAGGTTGCGCCTCCCTTCAGCTCTGAACGAGTGCGCGCTGACGTGGTTGGCTGGCTGGTTGGATAACATGGAGCGATGCTCTTGCATCATACTCCACAGCTACAAAAATCATGAGCTGCTGCTCATGAGCTTCCCCTGTAACTGTTGGAATCCACCTGGGTCCCAAACAAGTCTTTGGAGCTTTTCATATGCCCCATTCTGTTGTTGCTTCCGCTGCGCTGCTGCTGCTGCCTCTCCTCTACCCAGCTTCTCTTCGCTGGTAGTCTGTGCTGACCTCAACATCAGCCTTCTGATCTGCTCTATCTCTATGTCCAGCTGCTCCAGTGGCTGGTTTTTCTTTTGCAGTCTCCTCAGCTGCAAAAGATTTTGGCCATTGGGCATATCATCATGATATCCCATGCCATCTTATTCATCTTCATCTGTGGCCTTCAATTGCCACTCTACTGCAGACTTTAGCTCTGCAGTCTCTCTTTGACTGACTTGTTGCTCAGTCATTCTCTTCTCTTCTGACAGCTCAAATTTTGTCAATTCTCTAGCTGGTTCTGGATTGTTCAGCCACTCCTCCAACATCTCCAGCTCCATATCCCATGGAGAAATAAATTTTCCTGCCTGCTCCTCGGCATCTTCCACTGCTAGCCTCAGTGCTACAGCGCTCTCAGCTCACTGGTTGAATCTGTTGAGTTGTTCCTCAGAACACTCATTTTCTGCTCCTGCTGTCAGCTTCAATGCTGCAGCTTCTCGGTTTTCAGCTCCCAGGCTGAATATGTTGAGACATTCCTCAGAATGCTCACCTCCTCTATCTTCTTCTGCAAATTCCCCTGTTGCAGCCCTTTCAGCTTCGCAGCTGTAAATGCTGAGCCATTCCTCGGAACACCCATCTTCCTCTTTTTCTCCTGCTTGAGATTTTGTTGTCATTCCCATTTCTACAACGCTCCTATGTTCAGCTACCTGGCGGAAATTGTTGAGTTGTTCCTTAGAATAATCATTTTCTTCACCTATTTGGGCATCTTCCAAAGTCTACTCCAAATTTTGTTCAACAGTCCCGACTGACTGCTGCTCTGATATCGCCGCACCTGCAATACAATTTTCTACCTCCTTCTGGGCAGATGGTAGGAATAACTCGATTCGCCCAATCATTAGAATATCTTTCTGATTTTCCTTCTCTGTCGGCTCCCTCTACTGATCTAAATCCATTTGTCCATCCCTGCCCATCTGGCAATATGGGATGCTTCCACCACTGCTTCCCTGGAAGATTATGAGATCAACTGATCCCATCTTCATCAGCAACCTTTGCTGACTTGAGCTCTCCACTGAGTCCACGAGACCTTCAGATAGCCTCAATCTTTCGTCTCTACCCTCCAGGCAGTTTAACACGCTTCCGCTGCCCACCTGGCAGTCTTCAATGCTTTCACTGCCCTCCTAGCAGTTTGACATGCTTCTGCTGCCCTCTTGGCAGTCTTCGAGATCCCTCAGTGACTCCTTATCATTGCCCAGTTGGAAAATTGAAATTCCTTGGCTGTCCTCACGACAGTCTTTGAGATCCTCAACTGATCTCAATTCGTTTCCTTCCTAGCAAATTGGAATTTCTTCTTTTCTGCTCAACCAACAGTACTTGAAATCATCAGCTGATTCCAATTCATCTCCTATTCCCTTTCCCATCTGGAAATATGGAAACTCTTCACTGCTTTCTTGGCAGTCTATGAGATCCTCAAATGATCTCGTCTCATCTTCCTCATCACTCCAATCATTGAGACTTCTCCCAGTCTCTGGCTAACAGTAACAAATCGTCTCTTCTTCTGTGGCCCTGAGGTCCTCAGCATACCTCAACCGTATTTTCAACAGCCTCTGCTATCTTTTGACCATCAGTTCCCTGACTGGCCATTTAACCTTTGGCATCTTCACGGGCCATTTATTAACCCATCTCTTCTTTTTATCCTGCCGCATCCTCATCTCGAGCTCCTCCATCTCCCATTTTATGGCAGAGAGCTCTTTATCCATCTCTGTTGCGTTCATTAGCTTCGGGCTCTTCTTTTCAGCATGCTTATGGCCTTCAGTAGCCATGTTGTTGTTTCTATCTACCTCCTTGGCAGATCTGCTGCTACCACTCCACATCTCGGAGCGTTCTAGCTTCATTTTCTCACAGCCTCCTAATGACTTTATCCACGACTGCTGTCCACCTGCACGCTGTCGTCACAGAGTCTTCAATAACTTTGTCTTTCTCCTGCTGCCATCTCACTTCACCTGAAATGTACAGAGGAATTTCCAGCTCTGATACCACTTGACGTGAATCTCGCGACCCTCACGGTCCCGCTCGCCTCTCACCAGGACCTTCTTTCACATGGGCCCGAAGAGTCCAATGCTCTTCCAACTCCTCTCGGGAGTTCTCACTACCCACAATACTCCTTCGGCGATCTCCCCTTCACTTCTCGGGAGATCAGGTCTCGCGGAATCGCGAGTTCAGTTCCCACGGGATCGGGTCTTTCAATCCCCCGAAACCCGATGGTCAAAGGGTCAACGCCTTCATATATCGGGGTTTTCCCTATCGGGAAATCGGCACCTCTGTTGTTGTTATTCCTCTCCCCTCGTAAATCTCCGAATCCCAAATGCCGATATGCACGTGCACCACTCCCGCGCCACGTCACCTCCTCTCTCCCCCCTTATCGGGAATCGCGATATCGCGATTTTTCCATCCCAATTTCTTGCACAATAAATCCCCGAATGTCGAATCCCGACCTCCCGGGATCTCACGCCACCTGTCCCTTGGATAATCGACGGCTCCGATTAATTTTAGGAAATCACTACTCGCGATTTCAATGAGTATGAACTCTCACCTCGCCAAACACTGAAGGCCGAACTCTGATGTGCTATTCCCTCCTGCGCCTGAGGACTAACTCCCGCACAAATTCTCCAAGATCTGACGGTCGGCGGGACTTCTCGAACCTCGCCTGCGAACCCTGGCTGTCAATTCTCCGCCCTGGAGATGTCTTCTGTTCCGAAGCTCCCTTCTGTGCGAACTTCCTCCTGGGTCTATCCCACGATCCCATGACGGAACTATCCCTCCTCACGAAGTCCTTGCGTACAAAGCACTATCTGTCCTGAGCTTCTCCTGTAGCTTCGACCTCTACAGAAGCTCGGTTCTTCTTCTCCTTCTCCCGCAGATGGAGAACACAATGCCTCTTGGCAGTCTTCCCACTCAAGCAACCTATTACTGAGTACTCTAGGTATTCAGTAACCCAGTAGAAGTTCCTTCAGTGGACCTTCACACAGATGATAGAACTCAATGAGTTCCTTCCTCCTGAGTTGTCCGTACACTCCCTCAACGCCCTCCTGGCGGAGTATCTCTGCCATCAAAACACACCACAGTTACGCTTTCTCCTTGGGCTTACACCCTTTGCTCGACGTCCTCCAGACGGAACTCCTCAGAATCCTTAACAGAATTATGGTCCTTCAAAACTCATAGCAGAGTTCTTTCCTCTATGCACCTCGGTACACACACTCGATACCCTCTTGGTAGAACTCCTACAGAACTCTTGACAGGTTCTATCCACAACAGTGTCTCAGCTACACTTCCTTGATTATTGAGGTGTTCAGTAACCCCAAAAGTACTCTTTCTATATGAGTTTATGACTTCAGTTCTTGTGCTCTTAGCACGTCTCTGTCTGACTCCTCAAAGTTTAAAAGTGCCCCCTCTGTGCACCGGTATTCAGAGTATCAACACTCTGTCACGTCCTCATGGCATGAAACCTCAAAGACCTTTCAAACCTGAAATCAAACACACTCCCTGCAATGGCATACTCACAATACACAATTGCAGCATAAAATGAACACACACAGACATGCATATAATGGCAAAAAATGCAGGAAAAACTGCTCTGTATTAATAATGGCAAATGCCTGTATAATTTACAAGGTGTTCCTGAGCTCTCTCAACTCTTCTCTTCTTCTACTCTACATGCAGATCACCACTAGCTCCACTCTCTCTCTCAAAATGAGATCTGAGTATCTCTTTTACACTGAGGTGCTCATCGAGCGCTTCCCTCCAGTATTTACCTACTCTAATAAATTACAATCAATGGCTGTCTAGTCTGCTATCCAGAACTAGATCTCAACCGATCTATAATAAATGCCTATCTTATCTACAGCCTACACAAAGGCATGACTCTTCTGGATCACCAGCCTAAGACATTAAATTACATTGAATTCAAATTCAAAATGAGCCTGCGCCTCCCTTCAGCTCTGAACGAGTGCGCGCTGACGTGGTTGGCTGGCTGGTTGGATAACATGGAGCGATGCTCCTACATCATATATTTAGAGTAACCCACGTGGATTTGGAATGCCACATGGTAAGAAAAGTGAGGCTTCACATATGTGATGTCAAACTTGATAAATTTCAAGCCACTGGGGTCTACAGCCCCTAACGCATATAGAAAGGCATTCCTCTATGAAGGAAACGTCTGGAGTACCTCTAAGGCTGACATAACACAAGGGGTTTGACGCACATCCTCAACAATAGAGTAATTATGGGTGGCTATAGAATTTCAATTGTGGGTAGAGCACTTGAGTACTCCTTTCAGGATATGAGGTGGTGGCTTTGTCTTTTTGATATGCAAAGGAGTCTCTGGAGGAGGAGGAGATTCTAGACTAGGTACATTTTGTGAAGAACTGTAATCATGAGACCAGGTTGCTACATTAACCTGCAAATTGACCATATTGATGCACAAACGTTCACCATCTTGTGATGGTGGGTTTTGACTCCCACCAACTACATTTCCATCATTTGAGGAGATTGAGGCCATGTGTTGGTTATGTGGGAAAGGATCCATCAGCACGACAGGCGATAGAGATATGAGCCTCGCAACTTTTGCAAGTTTGGGGCATAAATGAGTAGTATGATCATTTGTACAAAGATTACAGGGAAAATTCACCTTACGCCTTTCTTTCTTTCCCTCACCATAATTATTATTCGTCCTCTCATTATTACCATTGTCCTTGGGTTTATTATTATTCTTCCCATCCTTAYGATTATTATTAYGCCCTTTCTTCTTATTCTTGCATGGTTGTTGGTTACCATTTGGGTCGGTCGATGATTKCATGGAATGGACATCTRTCGACTAAGTGGGATTGGAAGACAYAWAATAAGTTGGCCCTCTTGCAGAATAGTTTATAGACAACTCTTTCAAATGGCTTTTCATCGAGTCTGGGGATTTCACATTGGCGAAGCCTACAATGCCATCGACATGAGGTCTGGGMTTTTGTCTAGGGTCATAGTTTTACCTCGGTGCATATAGAAGAATCTCATATAACATCCTAGACTGAGCGTATATAAGATATAACTATTGGGCTTTGAAGATTGCTTCTTCCTCATATGTAACCCCGGATGTAGCAACATCCTTCGAGATAGGAGGCTGCAAGGACTTAAGGAACCATTCTAGTATGAAATATGGGGGTATGCAGGTCTTGATCAACCTCTTCTGTCTACGCCACTACTAGATGTGATCCAAGATATGAGTTCCTTTGTCCTGGTGTAAGGTCGAAAAAAGTTATAGGCCAACATCGTAATGAACCGACAATTGGAAGTGGTTAAGGAAGCCTAGAACCATTTGACTAAAGGTCTCGTATGCCCCCCTAGGTAGCTCGATATACCATTTCGTGGCAACCCCTATGAGGGTGTGTTGAAATAATCTTAATCAAATGGAATCATCATTAAGGGAATTCAAAGAGCACCATAAGTGAAAGGTGGTAACGTGATCACCAAGACCCTCACCATTATTACCTTTGAATTTCGGAATGTCTGAAGGAAGCTTGGTGGGAATGGGGGGCCATGTAGGATCATGACACACATGGTCATTCATCAACTTAGACAAGTCTGGAAGGTTGAGCCTGGCCAGAAAAGGGAGATGGGGTTGCGATATCTAGCCCCAATCTTCCTGGGAAGATTTTGTTTGGGGAATCGCAACTCATCCAGGGTTCTGGTAAGCACCATGGCCCTATCCGGGATTGTAAGACCCTTCTCCAGGATGATTCATAAGAGGTTGGTTGGGAACCATTCCAGTAGGAACGTTCTGATGAGGGTTATAAAAAATGCCCCTAGCCATAGTGGCTCTGGGTTGGGGGTTTCCCAAGGTGTGAAAATGACCTCCTTCGGGTCTGAATCCAAAGGATAAAGGTGGATTCATCATGCAAAAGGTGTTCGTTAGAATTGACACTGAGGAGGTGAGGGTAAAGGATAGAACTTGAGCAGAAGCTTGTCTATTAGGTTGGTTACTCCACCCAGAAGCAATAGGGTTAGACCTGAGGTTAAAAGAAGGAATGCCTCCCATGGTAGGAGTTGTTTGAGGGATCTGAGAGCCACCAAATGAGAATGGAGTATAAGGAGGAGTTTTTCCTCCAATTCCAATGCTAGCATCAGGGCCAGCGGCTAGTATGGAGTTTGAAAACTGTGAAGTAAAATTTGGCATACCATAGGAAAAAGGACTAGAGGCCATAGGGATGAAATGAACATTATAGCTTGGTGAGTGACCAAGAGACCCAAATGGGTTCGTGGCAATAGGTTGAGCATTCACTATAGGACGAGAATAAGTGATGATAGGTGCCTCTGACACTACAACCATTGTGGTTGCATGAGTTGAAGGGGTACCATTAACTATAGTAGGTGTGGGAGTTGAGGGGCTCCCAGTATTTTTATGACTCAATTCAGTACTCATCCTTGTATAATCACAAGTCTGATAAGTGGAGGTGTGTGTACCACGTTTAATAACTCTATGCCTTTTAGAAGGAAAAGACTCAAAATCTGGTGGTAAATGTAACAAGCGGCGAGACTGGCGGGGAGGTTGTTATAACTCCACGATGACTTAAGACTCAAGATATAAAAACAAATCCTAAGGCCAACTAGCAATCAAAGAGAACACCAAAAATAATCAAATGCCCAATATGCACACAAATAGGATAAAGTGGCTGAAAGGGGCCTCTGTCCCTAAAGTAGGTATGTCTCACCCAAGAGGAGCCTGAGACTCCCTTCTAAATATCAGAGGTATCAGAATCAGTTATAAGGGCCCTCGTGGGCTTAACAACCAGTCAGTCAAATACCCCCAGAGAGGTAATCCTCCATAAAGGTTGTGTGTTGTCCGACCCTTATCTAACCCAGGGTACCTATAGAATAACCCCTGCAAGTAATCTATGTGGCACCTAAGTCAAGCAACTAAGAAACCATGGTATAACTGATGCACAGGTGAATAGTCGTAAGTCAGTTCCACCGTATGGGCAGGGTATCAAAGCTCAAAACCTTGAAAGCATCGCCTGTCACAGAGGTAAGGGCACTAGCAAGATCCCCAGAAATATATCTGACGCTAAGAAGGTATCAGGGGGATATCCCTTAAACTGACCTCACACAACCTCGTTCTTAACTTCGATGTAAGTGGAGCCTCCTGATCTTACCGATTATACAATGGATTTCTCCACTCCCTTAGTCAGACACACATGTTTATTTAATATCCTTGCAGAAGTTTACTCACAAAATCCTATTCCAAGGCACTAAATTCTAAGCTAGTTTGTGCACCCTAGAAAATAAAACTGTTACTAATCAATTTTAAATTATAGCATTAATTTTAATGGCCTTGTTTACTCAAAAGGTGTGGTCGTGAAACTAGTGATGTTATGACTCAACAAGTAAATCAAATGAATATGAAAGCAATGCAAATTCCTAACTTCAATTTCCAATGAATGATATGCTTCCTAAACATGCAATTCTAAATAAAAATGCAATCTTTGTTTACATGTACTAAGACAAATGACAAAGACTCAAAAGATCAAAATGATAATCAATGTGAAATGCCTAATATTTTTGTATTCAATATAAGAAAAATGAAAATGCATGGACTGAACATCAGTTTGATATATAAAGACTCTACTATGTATAGACAGAGACAACCTAAGTAGGATATCAAGGAGCGAAAACACCTAGCCCAATGTACAAGGACAATCAAAATGAAACGATGATGAGAAATGCACCACCCAAAAATTCAACCAAAGATAGGTTTCTTGTCATTCCATAGACACTTAACAGTCACTGCATAGACCCAAGAAGACTCAAAAATCATCAAAACCTATCTAGAAACCACCAAACCCGACAATCAAGCAACAAAGGTTGATGTACACGATTGTTCAAGAGAAAAGTTTGTATGTACGCAGATTGTATAAGGAAAACACGTGTATGTACAAGACTATCAAGCAAAAACCCACGTATATGTGTCAAAAACACATCTAGGCTAAGGAGAAGGATGAAAGACTCAGACCCATCATGAACAGAGGTTTTCAAGTAATCATACGACAAGAAACACAATATGAACGAGATCAATCTAAGGAGAAAAACACTCCAAACCCCAAGAAAGAAGATTCAATCCCCGGTATGGTCGCCAATTCTGTTACAAGGAAAATATCTCTATGGCTAGGAGTAAAACAATATAGAGGGAAATGAATGTAGAAATCAACTCTATTCTCAAGTATGCTATGTAAAAAAATATGCTAGCAAGACAAGATAAAAGGCCTACCTCGTCTAGACGTTCGATGAAGTCCACCGTTGAGCACTTGACCCAAAGCAACACACCTGTAACTAGTCCTTAACAACCAAGAAACAGAAGAATATGGTGATAATATATGATGTTATCACATTCAATAGCATAATCCATAAACATTCATAAAAAATATGCCCATGGAATAATAATTCAAATATTTTCAAGATATCAATTGGACGAGAAAAGAGTATTTCTATTAAGATGTAATCAACATAAGTGAATAAGTTACAAACTTTCGTGTTGACACAGTTCAGAACCGAGAAACTAAGTTCCTTCCAATTGGGCCTCCACCACTTCAATCCTCCACCAAAGGCAATCTCATATAAGAGAGACAATAAAGTTCTCAATCAATAAGGGAAGATCTTGTGGGCTGAACATCGTGTTCATACTTAAAGGATAAAGGGATGAAAACTCAATGTGAAGTAAGTAATTCCTCCAGAGTAACTTTGATATCAAATTTGAATTCTTTCTCCTCATTTCCATAGTTCAGAATTGGCACATTTATAGCCTTCAAGTGGAATTGAAGAGTCAAGTCAGAACGTTTCCAGTATATGGAAGGCCAATGATCATTGATCTCATGATGTGACATGGAAACATGACACCATTTTTCAATTTTGGGCACATTTCCCGATGTATGCAGGATGTAGTGGTGAAACCTGCATATATGCATGTTGTATAGTAGGCAAAGTGCATATATGTGGAAAATTGTATTTTTAACTCTGGGACTTGTAAAAAGGGATTACAAGTCTACATAGGGAAATGGAAAAACGCCTCCTGTGCAAGATTGCATGGGGTGAGGCAAATCTTTGTATAACAAAAATTGCAGTCAATACTGTGTCAACAACCTATGTTCGACATCAAAGACTGGAGCTAAGATTTGTCGTTCTTCCCATGTAAAATATTCAACTTCGTCCCCGACAGCGGTGCCAAAAATGTTAGCACTGAGAGTCACACTTAGACTAATGTAAGTGAAATCCCAGTACCCATCAGAATATAAATGGATTAAATTGGTTTGAGTAGGTACATCACCAAGAGAGGGAAAGAAAAGGAGAGGGAAACAAATGCCTGCAGACACATTCTATTGGGAATGGAGTCATAACATCCTACAGATGAAAGGCAATCAAACAATATACCAGATAAAGGGGATATATAATGATGAATAGAACCATGGTGAATATGAAAAAAGGAAGAACATCCATTGTATATAGATCCTTTCTACAAATATTTTAAAGATTGCTTAAACAGTAAACAATGATTTAATGGGCAAGCTACAACAAATCCTTTGTTGTTCATGAATCCATCAATCAATGGCATCTATGATCCTTAAAACCTGCAATATGTTCAATAAAGAATATAACAAATAAATGGGAAAACAAAGAAGACAATCTGATAACATCTCTCATAAATTTAATGGTACGAAATGTTACTACAAACAGGCCCTCAAGCTTACAAATGAGCAACTAAACTGCTCCTCTAGCTCTCTCCTCTCTTGGATCATGAATCCAACCCCTTCCTTATCAAAATCCACTTTCATATATAGTGAATTATATTTATATACCCTAAGGAGGTCTAAACCAAGGAGCTACATAGGATCATCCTCCATTTAGGAGTCGTTTTACAAAAGATTCCAACAAAAACCTAACAAATTCCTATTTTTTGGAATCATGTCTATTGTGATAAAAGTTTTTTGAAACACGTCATTCTCCTTGATCTAGAGATGGAAACACGTCCCTCAAGTCCAAATAAGTCCTAGGATACCATTCAAATCTTCTCTGATAGCTGGCATTCCTCCCACGGCTCGAATTTATCAAATTGTTAGAGTTCACAATGCTTGTGATAACATGCGTTGCAAACTTTCCTGTAGGTGATGCTTTTATCTTTTCTCCAAATATACGAAGTGGGTCAGGATGAATTTGTTTTATCATGTCCAAAACACCATTTTTTTCATCGACACCAAATTTCAAAGGAACCCATATGTGAATTAAAAATTTACAAGAAAAACAATACTCTGTTGTGTGTTAATTGCTTACAAACTGTCATAAATTACCAATTCACAGCGTCGACACTGCGAAATTTCCTGTAGCAACCTGTTTCACTTTGCCAATGTTTTAATACCTCCCAAAACTATCTCAAGTGTCCCAAAATGTTGTAACGACTTATAATCTTAATAATCTTGATAAAGGAAAGCACCCAAATTGATAATAATGGTTTTCAAACATAGCAATCACCCAAAATGTGTAAAATTTATGAAATAGGAACTTGACCAAAATTAATGCTTGGTTATGGAGGTTCAACATATTCATTTTTTAATCTAGAGCTTCTCCTGGTAGCAACCTTGGCCAGCATATCATAGGGATTTGTTCTTACAATCTCCCCTCCCTTGTGAGTCTTCCTATGTTGTTGATTGTCCATAACTACTGTTGAAGGATGTATTTTTTGTGAGTTTTAATGGCGGCCATATGTGTGAAAAGAGGGAAAATAGGATATTAGGGTATTGATGACAGAACTATTTTCAATAGGCTAGCATTAAACAAAATTTTATGGACTTTATCCTATACACAAGAGGTATAAGAGGAGACACTCTTTCAATCAGAAACAATAAGGAATGGAAAATGGGAGTTGTAATAAAAGGGAAGTGCAAGCAAATTATCATCTTAAATAGGGTTTACTCATCAATACAAATATTAGTTATTCAGCATGAGAATGCATTCAATCTTTAAACCTGGTTCAATAGTTGATCAACCACCTATTTCAATTTTAAGAGGGGTGTGTATTTACTCTTTAAAATTTGAGCTCATAAAATATGTGGAAGATGGGTTTTAATAATGCTGGAATAGAGGGTTCACAATGCCCTGTTCAATATGCACAGTTCGCAATGCCTGGAACAGAAGGTTCACAACGTTGGGGAAAATCAGTGGAACAGGGGAATTATGAGCGATGGGAAGGATGGATGAGGTCATAAAAGTGATATGGTATGGTGAGAAAGGTTCATAACATCATGGAGGCAAATTTGAAAATTGTGAATAAAAGAATGGGACAGTTCACGATGCCTATATGAAAACTAGTGAAAACCCCTTTCTCAACCCTCAAACATGATGAAAACTATCATGGATTATCTGGTGCATCTAGTCTTGATATTTATATCTTTGTATTTTAACATGGATGTCTTGATAAAGAGTCTGTGACAACATGTGCTACAAACTTTCCTGTAGGTGATGTTTTTATAGTTTCTCCAAAGTTACGAAGTGGGTCAGGATGAATTTGTTTCAAAAATTCAAAAACATCATGTTTGTCCTCCATACCAAATTTTAGAGGAACTCGGATGGGAATTAAAAATTTACAAGAAAAAAAATCCTCTGTTGTGTGCTAACTGCTTACAAACTGTCATAAATTACCAGTTCACAGCATCGATGCTCTGAACTTTCCTGTAGCAGCCTGTTTCACTTTGCCAATGTTTTAACACCTCCCAAAACTGTCTCAAGTGTCCCAAATGTTGCAACAACTTATAATATTAATAATCTTGATTAAAGGAAAGCACCCAAACTGATAATCATGGTTTGCAAAACATAGCAATCACCCAAAATGTGTAAAATGTATGAAACAGGGACTTGACCAAAATTGATGCTTGGTTATGGAGGTTCAACATCTTCATTTTTTAATATGGAGATTCTCCTGGTAGAAACCTTGGTCAGAATGTCATAGGGATATGTTCTTACAATATTCCCTCCCTTGTGAGTCTTCCTATGTTGTTGATTCTCCATAACTACTATTGAAGGATGTATTTTCTGTGAGTTTTAATGGCAACAATATGTGTGAAAAGAGGGAAAACAAGAGATTAGGGTATTGATGACAGAACATTTTTCAATAGGTTGGCATTAAACATAGTTTTATGGAATTTATACTATACATAGGAGGTATAAGAGGAGACACTCTTTTAATCAGAAACAATAAGGAATGGCAAATGGGATTTGTAATAAAAGGGAAGTGCAAGGGAATTATCAACTTAAACAAGGTTTACTCATAAATACAATTATTAGTTAATCAACATGACAATGCATTCAATATTCAAACCTGTTTCAATAGCTAATGAACCACATGTTTCAAGTTTAAGAGGGGTGCAAATTTACTCTTTAAAAGTTGAGCTCGTAAAAGATGCATAAGATGGGTTTTAATAAAGTTGGAACAAAGGGTTCACAACACCATGTTCGCAATGCATAGTTCAGAGTGCCTGGAACATAAGGTTCACAGTGATGGGGAAAATTAGTGGAACAAGTGAATTATGAGCGATGGGAAAGATGAATGAGTTCATAAACATGATATGGTATGGTGAGCAAGTTTCATAACATCATGGAGGTGAATTTGAAAACTGTGAATAAAAGAACGGGATAGTTTGCAGTGCCAATATGAAAACCATCCAAAACCCCTTTCTCAACCCTCAAACATGATGAAAACTATCATGGAGTATATGGTGGATCTAGTCTTGATGTTGAGGTCTTTGTATTTGAACAGGGATGTCTGCAAGCTATCAAACCTCCAACCCTCCTATTCATCCAGTCAGCAATGCCAGTTCGTAGTGCCTATCTACCAGTTCACAATGCATGATTCCAACTTGAATTGCAAACTTCGAGGAGACTGTTAAGACATCCAATGACATAATCCATGAAAATTGGTTAAATATGGTGCTGAAAACAATGAAATATCATCTTTCATGGTTATTTAATTTGTGAATATGACACATGAAAGCATGATGTACTTAGACTACATTGTGAACTCTCCCAGTGAGTTGGCAATGCATACATTCAACTCTAACTTGACACTTAAACAGATAAATCATGACAAAGGGAATCTTGTGTACAACTTGGAGGTGTGACATTTCAAGTTAATGATGTAAGGATTCAAAGGTGTGACTCAAAAACAAAACCAAAGTGATTTTTTTTACCCCTACAATTCTATGAGCTAACATCTGGGATGGGTTCTATTGGTTGACCAAGCATTTTGCTGCACACGTCAAATTTCCATGCCTAAATATTTCCTCCATGTATTTTTGGAAATTATATGAGGTTCTCCTTATGAAATAACTCTCATAATAACTCGCTGACCTCCTAAACTCCATCCTCATGATTTTATAATTCATTTTGAAATCTCCAAGGGAATATAACCACTGTACTCTCAAAACTACATTGGTGTCTTCTAGATCCACAGCATAAAAGTCATTGGTCAATGTGTAGTTTACCAATATCAAATTCAATCCTCATATCCTCTGAGTACAAGTTATGTTGTTCCCATCATCTAACACTACATTGAATCCTTCAAATTCCTCTATGGGAATATGTCTCCTTGCCACTAATGCCACATCGATGAAATTGTGGGTGGCCCCACCAAAAATAAAAGTGGTGATCTAGATTATTTTCGGCATGAAATGAGAGCAGAGATATAATAAAGAAATGCACAGAGATATAATAGATATTTGATAATATACCATAAATGTATCAGAGATGCAACCATAAACACATATATACAATAATACATGATTTCTATTAATCAAAGAAATGTACAGAGACTGTAAAAATACAGAGTGAAAGACTCACTAGAATGGTGGTAGCTTATCTTTGAGAAGAGATGTGACAACTACTCTCAATTGCAAGAAGATGATTATAATGAGGCTTTGAAGGAATTTTTACAATAAATAGGAATTCCAAAATTCCTAAACATCAAAAAACCTAACCCTAGGAGATGAAGCATCAAAATTCATGTGGGCCCTGTTTGGGTAAGTTAGTGCATCGACTTCTCGGGGTCGTAACTTTTGCATACGATCTATGTTTTAGGCACATGATAGACCATTGGAAAGGTATCATCGAGGAGATTCATTTTGGGGCCTCAATCATGCCTTCGGTTATCATTGAGTTGGGTCTATCCCGAAAAACCTTCATTTAGGCCCTCAAAATGGCCTCGGAAGTTAAAACCTACTAAAAATAGTAAATTGCCAAAATTGCTAGAAAACTGTTTTGAGCCAATTGGAAAAGGTGGGTGTCCACCGATATCCATCTGGATCAATCCTCCCTCCTTAGGAAGAAATGGCCTCCATTGCGTTGAGTTCCCAGGGGAGAGGGAAAAGTGTTTACTGAATCTGCATCTTGGTGAGTTGCTTGCCTTGCTGGAGACGTCGCGCTACTCAGTTTGTGGAAGTCTGTCGTGAACCTGTTGAGGTTGAGGCTGTTCAACAAGTCGAGATACATGAGAGGACGGTGTGAAGAAGGAATCTTTGTGTTTTTTTGCAACCTTGTTGACCTGCTTCTATGGGATAGAAGGTTCTTGGGGCGAGGATATAGTGGTTGTAGTGTCCTTCTATTCTCCTTTTGAACAGATTGTGAAGAAGATAAATTTTGCAGTATGAGATACTACTTTGCGACACTTTTTAGGTGGAACAGTAGTGGGGACTACCTCTGGTATTCTGTA
Organism: Picea glauca; assembly: GCA_000966675.3. Classification (NCBI taxonomy): domain Eukaryota; kingdom Viridiplantae; phylum Streptophyta; class Pinopsida; order Pinales; family Pinaceae; genus Picea; species Picea glauca. Next base: position 349,586 of record JZKD02S2425866.1, on the reverse strand, counting down.
GAGATGCCCCCCAAAGTGACAATGACACTACGAGGTCGAGACTCATAAATAACATGGTGCTTCCACATATATGGCTGGCCCAAGAGAACATCACAAACATCTAGTGGGGAAACATCACATAATACTGCATCCTTGAAGGATTGGATGTTGTATGAAAATCGACACTGTTGGATGACACGAAGATCTCGTTCTTGGCAAAGCCACCCAATGTTGTATGGTTGTAGGTGTGGTTTTGTTGACAATCCCAACTATTTGACAACCTCTGCTGAGATGAGGTTCTTCTGGCTTCCACTATCAACAATAAAATGCAGCGGGGTCCCCTTCACCCACATTTGTGAATGAAACAGGTGCTCCCCCTCTTCAGGATCTATTGGTTCTTCTGGTTGAATTGTTGCGGTCACGACAATAGTAATGGGGTCTGTGTCAATGATATGTCCTTTACCTGCATTTTCAAAATCAGATTCTGAATCAGGGTTCGGATCCTTGTCTTTGATCTCGGCTACCAATGACTATTTTGAGCGACATTCATCGGTGTTGTGCCAGGGGATTTTGTGGAAATCGCACCATTTTCTGGTGTCCTTCTTTGTCTTCCCGTGACCCTTATTTTCCTGTGTCTTGGACTAGTTTTCGACAGACTGTTTGTTAGGGTTGTCTTTGTCATACTTTGGTTGTTGCAGATTTATAGACCCAAACTCCCGTTTTTTCTGGAGCTTAAATTTCTGCTCGATTTTAATAGCATATCGATAGGCAGCACCGAGTGATGAGATGTCCACAAAATCCATTTCAGTTTGGATGTATCTATGTTGAACCCCACGATATTTCATAACCAAATGTCATTCGGAATATTTGATACCCAGCTTGGTGCGCAAGGTATGGAATGTATTGGTGAACTCTGGAACTGCTTGGCCCCTCTCTTTCCGCAGTGTGGTCCATCTCATGTACTGGTCCACATAGTTTCCAACAAGGTAATATTGTTCCTTTACCGCATCCACAAAAAAATCCCAAGTGGGATCGACCCCATATATTTCAGACTCCTCTGTGGAACTCTTCTCCCAATAAATTTCCCACCAATGTTTGACATGGGGGAGATCTTTAAGGAGTGTGAAGGTGATCTTTTCTTTGTCGGAAAAATTGTGAACGGAGAGATAACCTTCTAGTAGATTTAACCATTTGTCTAGGGATTTTGCATCTATCTTTCCTTCAAATACAGGAATATCAAAATTAACTTGTAACTTGAAAGGTGAGGTGCCTCCAAAGTGGCCGCTTGATGAAGATGCTCCTATTTCTATCAGCAGACATTGAAGGATGTGAGAAAAATTCTCCATCATTTCGTCCCTCTGTCACGTGAGAGCTTTCTCAAGCAACAGACTAATAGGATCGTCTGCTCCATCATTTTTATTTTCTTCCACCATTGAGGGTTTCTTGGGTGTGTGAGAGAGATTGTCTTCAAGAGAGACAAGCTTGAGACCCAACTTGCTATACTCGGACCTTGTCGGGGACATGCACTGAAAAAATGATCAAGAGCAACCTGCTCTAATACCACTGATCCGGATTATTTTCGGCACGAAATGAGAGCGGAGATATAATAAAGAAATGCACAGAGATATCACAGATATTTGATAATATAACATAAATGTATTAGATATGCAGCCATAAACACATATATACAGTAATACACGATTTATATTAATAAAAGAAATGTATAGAGACTGTAAAAATACATAGTGAAAGACTCGCTAGAATGGTGGCAACTTATCTCTGAGAAGAGATGTGACAGCTACTTGCATTCGCAAGAAGATGATTAAAATGAGGATATGAAGGCCTTTTTACAATAAACAGGAATTCCAAAATTCCTAGACATCCAAAAACCTAACCCTAGGAGATGAAGCGTGAAAAGTCATGTGGGCCCCATTTGGGTAAGTTAGTGCATCAACTTCCCGGGGTCGTAACTTTTGCATACAATCTCCATTTTAGGCGCATGATATCCCATTGGAAAGGTATCGTCAAGGATATTCATTTTGGGGCATCAATCATTCCTTCGATTATCATTGAGTTGGGTCGATCCCGAAAAACCTTCATTTAGGCCCTAAAAATGGCCCCAGAAGTTAAAACTTGCTAAAAATAGTAAATTGCCAAAATTGTCAGAAAACTGTTTTGAGCCAGTTGGAAAAGGTTGGTGGTCACTGATATCCATTTGGATAAAGTGGTGACTCTTTTTCCCTATAATATACATCTGTTCCTAAAATTATAATACATGGGCACTCTCGAAAGTGTGGAAGTGGTTACTTTCTTGACTCCTTGTAGTGGCTTTTGTTCAACAATCTCAAGATGAGGTGGCTCTACCCCACCACTGATTTGTCCACTATCATGTGTATGAGATACCTTGTCTTCACTATCATCCACCTCATTGAAATTAACCTATATGTATTGTACTTTCCCTTTTCCCATGCAATGGTGTCCTGGTTCCCAAGGTTCTTTGCATCTGTAGAAAATCTTCTTCTGTCTTAGCTCTCTTCAGGTCTCTTTTTGGGGAGGCTTATTTACCTCAAACTTTTGTGGTATAAAGGGTTTCATTGGTTCTTTATTGGCTATTGTGTCTTGTATATCCCGAGTCTTCACAATGGTGTCCTATAATGTGGGAGGTCTAAAGGCATTCACCCAACCTCTCAAGGGTTTAACTAAATCCTCTGTGAACAACATCACCAACCTATGCTTAGAAATATCGATCCCTATTACTGCCACCTTTTGGAATTCTGCGATGTATGCCTATGGTGTACCTGTATACTTTAGTTGTACCAATTGCCTGAAGTGAATCTCAAGGTCCTTCCCATCGAACCGATCCATCAACCTCTGGGTGAAATCCTCATATGATGTGATGTTGGCATTCCTCAATGTTAGTATCCCATGGTACCACCACTCATGATCCTCTCCATAAAAGTGTAGAGTGGAAAACTTGATTTCCTATTCCTCTATCATTGGGTTAAGCTATAAATAAGTGTCCAACTTATGTACCCATGCTCGAACTGTACCTGTATTAGATCCATCAAAGGAGGGGACTTCCATATTCCCTATATTATGAATATGATTATGATTCTACTGGTATGATGCTCCCCTTTGTTTGTTCCTCATAGTGAGGTTGTAGTAGTCATTGTAAGACAAGTCTTCCAGGACCACCTATACTAGTGAGTGGTACTATTTGTGGTAGTTAGAGACCTCATCAATTGGATCCAAATGGACCTGTGTTCCTATAGGTTATTCCCTAAGGAATGGGGGTAAAAATGGTTTGGGTTTCCTCCTATTCCCTGTCTATACGAAACTTTGTGCCGGAATATAGGTATTGTTGCCCTCTGCATGAGTTCTTTCATAACTACCATTTGGTCCTATTTTCCCTTCTTGTCCTACCATCTATATGAGTACCACAAGGGTCTATTGTTGGGTCCTAATCATATCATATTTCCTCTAGGAGGATGTTTCCTGGTTCTGGTTGGCCTCCTCCTAGTCTTTGTTCAACTAATTTAGTATTTTAAGCATAGGCAGCTACAAACCTACTACATAAACAATACAAAGAAAACCTGGAATGATGCCAAATCTATGATGTCCACTGCTCCAAGGCTCTCCAAGCCCTACAATGTTTTTCTCTGGTAATGTCCACTTTGCCAACGACCCTCTAATCTCTCCTGCAACCCTCAAGATCTTGATCTAAAATGACTGTTGCAATACCTCATCTCAGAGGTCCTCATGGGATGACTATGGGAAATTTAGTGGGGTCTCATGGGACAACCTCCTCTCAACATGTAGGGGTGTCTCCTTTCACCATTTTCCTAAGACCCTCCTAACACCTATAGATTCTATGATCGACCTCTTCCGAAAAATGTCATGAATCCCCTTACGCAAGCCAATATGCCTCCAAATGCATTCCAAGATGAAACTTACACCAAAATGAACTCAAATGTGGACTTTAGATGAATCCTCCTCCTTGTCTAGCTAGGGTGGATATTTCTCCATTAAAAATAAACTAAAATGGAAGGTTTTTTCCAAACCCTGACTAAAACTTGGCTCAAAGAGCACATCAATAAGAGATCAAGTCATAATTCCAAAGAGAAGGGTTACCCCTCTATTTATCTGTCCTCTGGTCCTTCTAGATCTTTCCCCATTTTGACCAAATCAAACCCTCATTTTATTTTCCCTCAAATTTCATTAAAATATATTTATTTATTTTATTTAATGTCACTTTAGGATTTGTCATTATTTTAACCTAGTGACACCAAATAAACCTTCTTGAATCCTTTTTTCCTTGTTGACTATCGCCTATGGGAGTCATATAGGTTATTGATTCATCCTTCATCGTAATCAATTGGAAGGGGACATTACAGAGAATGACAAAGACATCGTATTGAAGTATTGTGCCATGTGGTGGTCAAATGAACTTATCAAAATAGGACAAGTATCACCGCATTTTTGGAACGGGTCCAAGGGGAGGGCCCATGGTCTCTATGCCCTTTTGATTTGAGGTTAAATATTGACCGAAATATCTTAGGGTGGAGAATTCTCATCCATTGGATGCGAAGAGGATTAACCATCCTTTGGGCCATCAGAGATTTCAGGAGAAAAACTTTTACCTTACCTTCTTGGTTCCTCGATGCCCAACTGGGTAGGGTTCCAATCCTTTCCTTGTAAGGGTATGAGCGATAGGAAGTCAAATCATGTGTCAGTGATGTCAAGATTACATTAGGTGCCATGCAGTTAGTTTTCAATAGGAAGTGGACATGTGTCAACACTAGAGTGCATAGGATCCCTTATGCTTGGTGATGATGTGTAGTGTCACATCGTTCCATGGGTTGCACTATGGTTGGTCCATGTGTCATGTTTCTAGGAAAATAAGACTCCAACACAAAGTTTCATATGGGGCTAGAAGACATGATGACGTTGGAATCGACGTGTCATGCCATGTTATTAGGGTCATGTCAGTGTAGTGACCGATCGAATTGTGGGGTGTCATTCCAAGTGGTATGCCATGTTAAGCCTATGCATCCATGGTGCCATCTAGACCACCAAATCGGGCATGTAGGAAGGAGGCCTATGATTTACATGGGGGGCTAGGTGCCCGCTAGAGTTAGGGGCCCAATTCCCAGTGGGATTAGGTGCATGGTATTCCATTTGGGGTATGGTCCCGAGGAATGGACCATCGATAACTGGAAACCATAAGATTTTAGGATTCGAGTTCTTGGGAATTCCAGTTCGTAGATTCCCAGTTAAGTGAGGTTCCATGTGAAAAGTGAATGGTGCATGTCAACATGGAAGAGACCTGTCATTTCATATTTGAATATTTTGATTGTAGGAGGGCTAAATAAACCCCTCCATATTTGGTAGCCACAATAAAAAAATATGAAGGAAGATAATGAAAGGCTCATGAGAGCTCATGCAAAGAAGGAAGAATTGAATGTAGTATTACTGAAAAGATTTTCTAAGATTCAAAAGAAATTGCAACAAGGACCAACTACTAGAAATGAAGGAATAAAACAATAAAATAAATTGAAGAGCCTTATGGATGTCCCAAAGCATGGACCATATGATAGTAATGTGGGAAGAAGTTATTCTAGGAAAAGGCATCGATATGCAAAAAGAAGCAAAACTAGTTGGGGTACTTCCACAAAATCATCCAGTGGGAATATCGCTACAAAATAATTGTCCAATAGTGACACTGGTCCAAGTGTCCCTAAGAAGAAGAAGTAGAGAAATTCATGGATTTCTCTGATAGAAGAATTCAGTAAGGAAAATCCACCTATCTTTGATGGAGAGATCAAGAAAGAAGAAGAGGTCGAGGCTTTGCTGTTAGGATTGAGGAAGTATTTTTGAATGCATAAATACTCGTAAAATACAAAGGAAATGATATCCATTTTCAATTTGAATGGAGGGGCTTCCATATGGTGGGAAGACCTCAAAAATGTTAAGGGATTTAAGAAAAGAAAGATAACCTGGAAACAATTTGAGAAGCATTTCAGGAAAGCGTATTTGTCTGAGAAATATTATGATGGTAAGACCAATGAATTAAATGAACATAAGTTAGGACAACTTTCTATGGATTCTTATGCCAAGAGATTCTTATCATTTTTGAGGTATGTTCGTTACCTCAAAGATGAAAAAGTGTTGGTACAATTATTTCTCAATGATTTTCCATAGTCCTATCAAGACAAAATTGAGTTTGATGAGCCTAAGACTCTAGAGGACACCATCAGGAAGGCAAATTACTATTATAATCAATCCAATCCTGGGAAAGAGCCTCAACAAGAATGGAAACAAACGACAAGTCTATATTCAAGAAGGGATTTAAACCATCTCAGTACAAAAATCCAAAAAAAAATGCTCAGTCCAGTCATCCCACTAGAAGTATGCATCAACATAACTTTCCATCTCAAAGTGGGAATGTAGTATAACTAAATTCTCATTAATAATTAATATATGTAATCATTAATATTTTTAATTGGATGTTGTGAAGGGTGTCTCTCTTCACTAAAATATCTATTTAATGGCAGTCATTCATTTTTTTAATACAAACCAAAATAATATATAATAATTGTATATTTGATATATCTAGTCCCATTGGATCTACTCCAATTGGCATTAGAGCTAAGATCTTAGAATATTCATGTTTTTTTTTTTAAAGGTGCACTCCATTCCATTATACATCCTCTATCTATGTGAATAATGTTTTGTATGGAGGATTAAAAATAAAAAAGGAAATATAAATCTCTTTCTTTATGTGGAGGATAAGATTTATATGTATTCATGTAAAAAAGTTAATAATGTGAAAAGGAAAAAGGTAAAAGTAATCTTTGTTTACGTGGAGGAAAATATTTAATATTTATAACTATTCATGTAAAATTTAATAATGTGAAATGGAAAAAGGTAAAAGTAATATTTCTTTTCGTGGAGGGTAGGCTTATAAATATTCGCATAAAAGTGAATAACATGTGAATAAGGAAGACTAAAATACAAGTTAAAATATTCTTTAAAATATTTAAATAAATTTAACCTTGATGGTGTATCATTAGAAATATATCAAAGGGAACCAAGAGAAACTCAGAAACTTCAAGGAATCATGAGAAATTCTGAAACTTTAAGGAAGGCCTCAGGTGGCACAGACAACACATCATCCAACACAAGCATTACATCACCCAATAAAGAGTTAAATGATGTGTTAAACGAATTAAAAACCTTGGTGGTGAAGATATACAACAAACTTAGTGGTGTAGATATAAAAGGATTAAAATCCACGATGGATGATATCTCTAACAAACTCAGTGGTATAGACAAAACTTACAAAAAAATCAAGAAGATGGATTATTTCTCCAGAAGACTCGATAACGTGGAACAAGGATTAAAGGCTTGGGGAGAAAACCATGATGATCTCAAGGCCCATGTTGCATCAATGGAAAATGGGAATAAGGAATTAAATAACCATTGTTTCCACTCTCACCACTCCATTTTTCCAACCTCCAAACATTCGTCCAATTTTGGATCTTTTAACAAATTTATACACAAGATGAGATTCAATGTATTGACATTTGATGGATAAGATGAAAGGGAAATAAAAAGGTGGATTAATCGAATTGCACACTATTTTGAGTTACACAATAAGTGTGATATCAAGGAGAAAATTAGCTTTGCATCATTTCATTCAGATAAGGAAACAAGCGACCGGTTCTTATGGTGGCACTCAAAAGCCTAATCAAGGGAATCAGAGACATTTAGGAAGAATTTTTTCAACATATTTCAAAACATCAAGGAAAGGGAAGTCTTTTCCAAACTCACTTGATTATGATAGGCATGCATTGTGGATGAATTCTTTAATGAGTTACATGTATTAGTTACTCATGTGATTGATTTATCAGATGATCACCTTCTACAAATTGTCATATCGATATTGAAGGAAGACACAAGAAATGAACTTAAACTAATAGATATCAAGGATATGGAGAAATTGTGATTAAAATCTAGGGTGTCAAAAGAAAAATTGTTGTTCTTTCAGTGACCTCCTTGGTCTCATTCTGAATAACCAAGCTCAAAGTTTACAACTGCTTACAAAGGGACTCCACCACCTAACATAGAAGATGAAAAATGTTGGTGCTTTATATGTCATGCACCTAACTAGAGGCTAGGCCACAAATGCAAGGGAAAACAATTATATATGTGTGAAATAGAGATAAATAGTGACAAAGACAAAGATTTAGAATATTCTAATGAAGAATCCAAAAAAATGTAGCCATCAAATTAAAAATGCTTCAAGTACGAAGCATTTGAAGGAGGTATGACTTATAGTATAACTAAATTCTCATTAATAATTAATATATGTAATCATTAATATTTGTAATTGACGGTTGTGAAGGGTGAATCTCTTCACAAAAAAATATATATAAGGATGATCATTCATTGTCGTAATACAGAATGGAATAACATATAATAAATATATATATTATATATCTAATCCCACCGGTTCTTCAGGGAACATGCCAACGGTTCAAGAAAAGGAAAATAAGGTAGGGTAGAAGAAAGGACCTATCCAATTCTGAGGTTGTGGAGAAGCACACTTATTGAGAGATTTCCCCCATAGGCATCAAGACAATCAAATATTCTACAATGTCTAGAATGAAAATACAATTGATGATGTATTTTGGAGTGTGCCCAAGATTTATACAGGAAGACCACCAAGCTTCGGTGGTGGAACTAGAAGGTAAAATTGTAAAACAACCCATTTCAATTTTGATTAACATTCATTCTAACCTTAGATATATATTTCCCCAAGTCATTGAAAAATGTGCATTATAGATATGGAAGCATGAAAAATTATGGTTAGTTGAAATAGCCACAGGGACTAAGAGGAAGGTGAAAGAAATGATTGAAGCCTGCCCATTTGAAATGAATGGAATGCATACTCAAGTAGCCTTGAACCCGGTTCTTTTGGGGTCATATGACATGTTTATAGGCAGGGATTGGTTGGATTTCCACAAAGTGAAAATAAACCGTTTTCATACAAATTTTGATTGTGAATATGAAAAGGGAAACAAAATGGTGTTGCAGGGCATCCAAAAGCCTATATATATAAGGAAGACAACAAAATTACAACACAATAAATATAGCAGAAAACCCTATCCCCTATATGTTATATAAGTGTTAAATTCAGCAGAAAGTAGCAAGATGAAAATAGAATACCACTCGGTGTTGCATGAGTTCCGATACATGTTTCCATAGGAGATGTCACGACTGCCTCCTAGGAGGGACATTGGCTTCTCAACAGAATTTATGCTAGGAGTAGTACCTACATATAAGGTACCTTATAGGATGAGTGTAGTGGAGTTGGTGGAGTTAAAAATACATCTAAAGGAAATTATAGACAAGGGGTATATTAGGCCTCTCGTATCCCCATGGGGAGCACCATATTTATTCGTAAAGAAAAATGATGGTACTCTCAAACTGTGTATGGAATATAGACAATTAAATAATATCACCATCAAGAATAAATACCCATTGCCTAGAATTGTTGATCCTTTTTATCATATCAGAGGGGATAAATGTTTTCTAAAATAGACTTGAGGTCTGGGTACCATCAAGTTAGAATTAAGGATGAAGATACTCATAAGACTACATTCAAGACAAGATACAAACACTATGAGTTTGTGGTGGTGCCTTTTGAACTTACCAATGCACCAACCACATTTATGTGTTTGATGAATAGTATTTTCAACAAATACTTGGATAGGTTTGTCTTGGTATTCATTGATGACATCCTAATCTATTCAAAAACCTAGGAGGAGCATGAGCAACACCTCAAATTGGTGTGAAAGGTTTTGAGATAACACCAAATGTATGCTAAGTACAACAAATCTGATTTCTTCCAAAAGCAGATCTAATATTTGGGTCATGTAATTTCGGGAGAGGGATTGACAGTAGACCCAGAAAATATTAAAGCCATCATGGATTGGCCAGCACCTAAAGTTGTGTCTGAGTTCAGCTCATTTATGGGGTTAGGTGGATATTATAGAAGGCTCATTAATGGTTTTTCCAAAATCAACCATCAAATCACTTCCCTGCAAAGAAAATGAGTGGAATTTGTGTGGTCAACAAATTATGAAATGAGCTTCCAATAGTTGAAATATCTTTTGCCAATGCTGCTATCTTAAAAATTAGAGATCTTGAGAAAGATTTCCTAGTTTGTACAGATGCTTTTAAATAAGGACTTGGTGGATTCCTCATGCAAGAATGACATGTAGTCTACTATGAATCACAAAATTTGAATGAGCATGAGTAGTGTTATGTCACTCATGAATTAGAATTGGCAACCATTGTGTATGCCTTGAATATGTGGAGACACTATTTACTTGGAAGAAGGTTTTTATTAATGACAGACCATTGTGGGATGAGGTACATATTCGATTAGCCAATTTTAAATTCCAGACAAGCCATATGGATGGTTGTAATCATGGATTTTGATTTTGAAATCATACACATTAAAGGAAAAGAAAATCGAGTGGTAGATGCACTCAACAAATGTAGGGAGACAATCCACTTAGTAGCAATAAGCACATGTGAGTCTAATATAAAGCACTAAATAAAAAGTTCCCTACAGGGTGACAAACAATTCAACTCAATAAAGGAAAGCTTGCAACAAGATCCCAAAGTGTAGAAAAATGAAGGATACCAACTCATAAAGGATGGGATATTGATATATAATAATAGATTGTACATACCGAATTTGATTGAGCTGAAAAATCTCATTGTGGATGAGTTTCATAGGATACCGTATGCAGATCATCCAAGTTACCAAAAGATGATAATAACAATAAGAAAATTATATTTCTGGATGAGGTTGAAAAGGGATATTGCATAATACATTGTTGGGTATCTTGAGTGCCAACAAGTCAAGGTTGAGAACAAACAACCAATAGTTTTGTTGCAGCCAGTGCAGATTCTAGCATAGAAATGGGAGATTATTTCCATGGATTTCATAACAGGATTACCAAGGACAACAAAAAAACATAATGCAATCATGGTGGTGGTGAAAAATTTGATTAAGGAAACTCACTTTATCCCCATTAAATCCACTTATAAAGAAATAGATATTGTTGATATATCTATAAAAGAAATTTTTAGATTGCATGGCCTGCCAAAGACAATTATTTAAGATCAGGATGCGAAATTCACATCAAATTTATGGGAAAGTTTATTCATAGGATTTGGAATGAAATTGGATTTTATCGCTGCTTACCATCCTCATATAGAAAAACAAACTAAGAGAGTAAACAAAGTGCTAGAATATGTGTTGATGTATGCTATGCACCAACCCAAGAAATGAGAGGAACATTTTCCTTTGGTAGAATTTTATTACAACAATGGCTATCAAGAATCATTGAAAATGAGCCCTTTTGAGTATCTATATGGAAGAAAATGTAGAGTCCCAATCAGCCAGGATAATCCAGTAGACATGATTACCCATGGGCCTAATATGTTGAAGGAAATGGAGCAAGAAGTAGTCAAAATTAAGAAGGATTTGAAAGTGGCTCAAGATAGGAAAAAGAGCTATGTTAATAGAAAATAAACTCATAAAGAGTTCAAAATAGGATATCGTGTGTATGTTAGAGTCAAGAGAAAGAGAATCTACGTAAGGATGGGTACTTGTCTCAAGTTGGAACCCTTCTATTGTGGAACATTCGAGATTATAGAAAGGGTGGAACTGGTGGCATACTGACTTGCTATGCCTCCCACTGTCAAATCCCATAAAATTTTCCATGTATATTTATTAAAGAAATATGTGCATAATACTAATCATGTTATTGATTGGACTGTGATCTAGGAGGAGCCAGAAGGATAATTCCATCCCGAGCCTCAATGCATCCAGGATAGGAGGGAGACACTGGTCCATAACCAAGCCATCGCGCAAGTCAATGTGCAGTGGAAACATTTTGGAGCATATGAGGCCACATGGGAGCTGGAGGATGCCATGAAGGTGGCATGCCCATTCTTTTTTTTGTATAAAGACTATTTAAATGGGTAGTAAAACACCAAGGAAAATAATTCTCTTTAAGGGGGACGAGAATGTAAAACCCCATTTTCCCCTAGTTTGTAATTATAAGTTATGAATTAAAAACTATGACTGAAAGACAATGTATTACATCTCTATTTAAGGGTAATTTTCTAACACACTGATTGAATCCTTGAACTATTGGACATGATAACATAAGAGGAAATTTGGTGAGGGGTTTGGGGAATTACCTTACCTTCCAAATGGTTCTTCCTGATTTATTTCCCTCTTTTCCCCTTTTTCAAAAAAAAATCAATTAATGTAGAGAGTCTTGGTAGTTGAGCCACCAACTTCCCACCTTAATGGAAGCATGGAGGATGGCTAGGATAACTGAATACTATTAGCCTTAGGTACATCATATTACCCACCTCATTTTGGGAGCTAACCCACAAGTTCCTCTGGAAAAGAAGAAAGAAATAATGCATAGGAACCATGGGGAGAATGGAAAAAGGGAGGGAGTGGAAATGAAAAGCAAGGAGAACAGATGTCGGGAGTTTGATTTTGACTGTAATTCAAGTATCTAGGAACCCATAAACTTGACCTGAGAAAGAGGGAAACAAATGGGATGACTACTAGAAAGAGAGTGGCATTGAGAGGGGAGGGCATTGAAGGACTGATGGGGAAGTGAAAGGACTCCTTATGCACTTGAAACCAACTAGAAAGACACCTAATAAATTCATGGAGGACCTGGGCTAGGTGGGTGGTGGGGGGATTTTCTACTGTGTGATTTACAATAAAGGAGGGTTTCCTTCACTTTCCTAAATCCTCCTGAGAGAGATTTGAGTTTTTCTTGGTGGTATCATGACCTATATTAAGGGTGGCCTGCTATATAAATTCCAATTCAAAATAGACTACAATTGGGTGGGAAGGCGTACACCCACAATTAGTTGGGTTGGCTAGTCTTTACACTGAAATTAGATAAGTATCTCTTGTTTTTTTATGCACTTGTAAAGATATGTGTATTAGCATTTCTCATTGAGTAACTATGAAAGGGATGAAATGAATACCCAAGTTAGTATTCTCTATATTCTTGTTATTTTCTTATCGGTTAATATCTTTCTAAAACTTGGGATTAATAGAAATAATTTGTGCTATGTTTTTTTACCTAAAATGTCTCGTGCATGTTTATTGTTGGTTGTGAACTAAATTTTAATTGTGTTAATGGTTTGAGAATAATGAATTATCGTGAACTATGATTTGAAACAAGTGTTGAAATGTACCCAAAAATAGTTAA
>JZKD02S2425866.1:323748-336266 GCA_000966675.3 Picea glauca | reverse complement strand
CAACTATGTTATTTCCCCTCTTTACATACCCAATGTCAAAATCATATGTCTGCACCCTACTCACCCATTTTTGTTTCCTCTCATTCATATCCCACTGCTCCAAGAAATATATCAAGCTATTGTGGTCAGTCCTAACCACAAAGTGTCCTCCTACCAGATATTGTCTTACCTTGGCCAATGCATGCATGATGTCCAACATATTCTCATCATAGATCGAATAGATATTATTTGGCTCTCTTAGCTTTGTTCTCTCAAAAGCTATCAAGTAATGGTTCTGCATCAATACTACTTGTATCCCCTCATCGGATGTGTTACATTGCAGGACAAACAGATGTGTGAAATGGAAAGTTCTCATCACCCTCTTCATTATGTTGAATGTTTCATATGCATCCTCTGACCATCAGAATTCCCCCTTCTTGGTGAGGTCTATCAATGGCATAGCCAATTGTGAAAATCATTTCAAAAATCACCTATAATAACTGCATGTCTCGAAGAATCCTCGTAGATCTGTCAGTGATCAAGGAGTGGGCCAATCTAAGATAGTATAGATCTTTTCCTGATGTAGATTTACTCCCTTAACACCAATCATGTGCCTTAGATAGAGGATCTTTGTCAACCCAAATTTAGACTTTTCCTCCTTGGAAAAAGTGATTTCTCCTCCATAATGGTGAGAATATCAACCACATGCTTAATATGTTCCTCCAATGTTCTGTTGTAGATCAAAATATCATCAAAGAACACTAGTAATAATTTCCTCAACTATTTGTTGAAAAAATGGTTCATACATGACTGAAAGGTGGCTAGTGTGTTGGTCAAATTGAAGGGCGTGAATAAAAACTCATAGTGCCCATAGTGACATATGGATGTTTTTTTGTGAATATCCTCCTCTCTCGCCCAAATTTGATGGTAGCCTGACTGCAAATAAACCTTTGAGAAGTATATTGCCTCATGCATTTCATCTATCAACTCATCAATCTTGGGTATTGTGTATCGGTTTTTTATGGTCTTATTGTTCAATGATTTGTAGTCTACACACACCCATATGGTGCCATAATTCTTCTTCACCAATACAATTGAAGAAGTGAAGGTACCAGAGCTAGGCTTGATATGTCGCATCTTCAAAAAATATTTTATGGCCTTCTCAATTTGATCCTTGAATTTCTTTGGATGCCTATAGGGTGTAGTGATCACTAGTTTTCCCTTTCTTCTACCTCGATCAAATGCTCAAACCATTTGTCTAGTGGTGATGCAGGAGCATCTCAAGTGAGCCAACGCGGAGATAAAGGACGACTGGAAAAGTGCCCAATGCAAATTTTGAAATATCTTTAATCATTAATGAAGCCATCAAGTGAAGGCACACTTGTAAAATGTAAACAGACCTTGAACAATCTGCTCTCATCCTTAGTAGGTAGAAGGCATTTATGGTAGTTAATGTAAGTAGATAGAATTTGATTCTAGATTAGACAGTTTAGAATGAGAGAGGGAAACATGATATAGACACCCTCATTGTGTATTGTAACATAGAATAGAAGGGAAGAAGAGAACATAAGAATAGAAGAGAGCATAGAGCATAGAAGAGGAGAAGCAGAGAGATGTGTAGCCAAAATCCATGTACAAAAGTTATGAATTAATACAAGAAAGACTTGATTCACACTCATGGTGTTCATATATTCTCTGTGTATGCATTTTTGAATTTTATGCTCATGAATGTCTTACTCTTTATGTCATGCAATTTCTTTTATGCTATGTATGAATGATTTCTTGTTGAATGTCTGAAATCTGAGAGAGACAGAGTAAGGGAAATGAGTTTTAATTGTTTCTCTATCTGAGCAAGGGTTCCTGCAAGGAGTACAGTTGAATTGTCCACAAGGAGTGCATCGACAAAGTGTTCAGAGGTTTGTCTCTGAAAGCTCAGGAGAGATATCTTTGTTCTCATTCTCTCAGAAGCGCAGTTGGGCACACGAGTCGTGCAAGGTGTGCACAGGCCAAATAGAGATTCAGGTTTCGTAACTTGAATGACTTGTTGAGAGACTACTACTGCAGGAGTGGGAAGAGTCGATGGGTTCCAATTCCTTGGAGTAATTAAAGAATTTGTTGCAAGGAGTGCGTGTAGGAGTCTTCTTCAAGACTCAGAGTTGGAGAAGGTTCAGGACGGATAAAGCCTTCAAAGTCGTCGAAGGAGGCACATGAATCTTGTGCATTGAAACTAGTGAGAAGGTGTTTCAAGTTGGATCATAGGCGGTTAAGTAACGTGGAAAGCCACTTAGCAACAAGTTGCAGAAGTCCTTGTGAAGGAAGGAGATGGACGGTCGAAATTATCTGAGGAGTAATCGCGAAGTCTCGTGAGCAGTTAGTTCTCACAGAAGGGTAGGGGAGTTATAGTGAGTATTCCTAAAGGTTCCAAGCTCAGGAGGATTAGAGTCGTAGATCCAAGCCACAAGAGCTGTTGGATTTACCCGTGAACTTCTATTTCTGGTTTTCACGAGTGGAAGTCTCGTAATTTTGGCAACAAGACTTGCGAAATTACGAAACGTGAAGTCTTGAAGGCCGAAAGGATTGTGTGCACCATAGAATCCGCAAGGTGGACAGGTGTCACACTATTGACACAGAGTCAAACTCCGTTGACCATTTCGGGGTTTCGTGGGGAAAAGTTCTAAATTCTTTTCATTAGGATTCATGATATCATGAAGTCCGAAGTCTCGACGGAATGAAAGGCCATTGAAAGGTCAAATCTTGCGAGTGAATCGGAGTTTCGGTAAATTAAGTTTCGAGAATTGCAGGGACGAGTTGCTTGACATCGCGATTGCAGAAATCGCGATAAGGAGAAATCCGAAAGAGAGAGAGAAAAGGTCAACGTTGACTATTTTAAGGTTTTAGAGATTTGGAGACAAGACACTTGACCACTGGATTCACGAAAGTGCAAAGTCCGATCTCCCAAAGTATAAGGGGGAATTTCTCGAAATAAGTTGTGGGTGCAGATTTCCCGAAAGGGAAATAGAAGAGCCATTGCCGAAAATCTCTTCCGACCTATGGGTTTAAGGAGGGCGAGCATCACCAGGTGGTATTCCTATTGGTAGCATCCCAAACACCTTATCATGTTTCCCAAGCATCTCATGTATGTCCACATGATAGTTTTGGTGATCCTGGTGTTAGCACTGAGAGTCACACTTAGACTGTTGTAAGTGCAATCTCAATACCCATCATAATATAAATGGATTAAATTGGTTTGAGTAGGTATATCAACAATAATGGGAAAGAAAGGGAGAGGGCATCAAATGTCTGTAGAGGCATTCGATTGGGCATGGAGTCATAACATCCTACAAATCAAAGGAAATCAAAAAATATATTAGACAAAGGGGATATATAATGATAAATAGAAGCATGGTGAATATGAAAAAAAGAATAACATCCATTCTACAAAGATCCTTTCTACAAATAGGTTAAATATTTCTTAAACAGTAAACAATGATTTAATGGGCAAGCTACAACAGATCCTTTGTTGTTCATGAATCCATCCATCAATGAAAGCTATGATCCTCAAAACCTGCAATATGTTCAAGCAAGAAGATAACAAAGAAATGGGAAAAGAAAGAAGACAATCTGATGACATCTGTCATGAATATTTAATGGCAGAAAATGTCATTACAAACATGCCCTCACGCTTTCAAATGAGCAACTAAACTGCTCCTCTAGCTCTCTCCTCTTTTGGATCATGAATCCAACCCCTTCCTTATCAAAATACACTTTCATATATAGTGAATGATCTCTATCTACCTTAAGGAGGTCAAAACCAAGGATCTACATAGGGTCCTCCTCCATTTAGGAGTCTTGTTACAAACGATTCCCACAAAATCCTAACAAATTCCTATTTTTTGGGATCTTGTCTTTTGTGATAAATGCCTTTTGAAACAAGTCATTCTGCTTGATCTAGAGATGGAAAACATGCCCCTCATGTCCAAATAACTCATAGGAGACCATTCAAACTTTCCTTGACACCTGGAATCCCTCTCATAGCTCTAATTTGTGATATTGTTAGATTTCACAATGCTTGTGATAACATGTGTTGCGAACTTTCCTATAGGTGATGTTTTTTATCTTTTCTCCAACATGACGAAGTGGGTCAGGATGATTTTTTTTTAGAAAGTAAAAAAAATGATGTTTGTCGTCCACACCAAATTTCAAAGGAACCCAGATGGGCATTAAAGAGTTACAAGAAAAACAATCCTCTGTTGTGTGTTAATTGATTACAAATTGTCATATATTACCAGTTCGAAGCGTCGACGTTGCGAACTTTCCTGTAGCAGCCTGTTTCACTTTACCAATGTTTTAACACCTAGAATTGTCTAAAGTTTTTGAAAATGTTGTAACAACTTATAATCTTAATAATATTGATTAAATAAAAGCACCCAAACTGATAATCATGGTTTTCAAAACATAGCAATCACCCAAAATGTGTAAAATGTATGAAACATGAGCTTGACCAAAATTGATGCTTGGTTATGGAGGTTCAACATCTTCATTTTTTAATTTGGAGCTTCTCCTGGTAGCAACCTTGGCCAACATGTCATAGGGATTTGTTATTACAATCTCCCCTTCCTTGTCAGTCTTCCTATGTTTTTTATTGTCCATAATTGCTACTCAACGATGTTTTTTCTGTGACTTTTAATGGAAGCCATATGAGTGAAAAGAGGGAAAACATGAGATTAGAGTATTGATGATAGAACTATTTTAAATAGGATGGAATTAAACAAAGTTTTATGGACTTTATCCTATACACATGAGGTATAAGAGGAGACACTCTTTCAATCAGAAAAAATAAGGAATGGAAAATGGAAGTTGTAATAAAATGGAAGTGAAAGATAATTATCATCTTAAACATGGTTTACTCATCAATATCATCAGCATGAGAATACATTCAATATTTAAACCTGGTTCAATAGTTGATCAACCACCTGTTTCAAGTTTAATGGGGGTGTAGATTTACTCTTTAAAAGTTGAGCTCGTAAAAGATGTAGAAGATGGGTTTTAATAACGCTGGAATAAAGGGTTCACAACGCCTGGAACATAAGGTTCACAATGTTGGGGAAAATCAATGGAGCAGGTGAATTCTGAGTAATGGGAAAGATGGATGAGGTCATAAAAGTGATCTGGTCTAGTGAGTAGGGTTTAGAACATCATGGATATGAATTTGAAATATGTGAATAAAAGAATGGGACAGTTCGCACCACCAATACAAAAACCAGACAAAACCCCTTTCTAAACCCTCAAACATGATGAAAACTATCATGGAGTATCAGATGGATCTAGGCTTGATGTTGTTGTCTTTGGATTTGAATAGGGATTTTTGCAAGCTATCAAACATCCAAGCCTCCTCTTCATCTAGTCTGAAGTGCCAGTTCGTAGTGTCTGTCTACTAGTTCGTAGCACCTAATTCAAACATGAATTGCATACTTCGAGGATACTATTAGGAGATCCAATGACATGATCCCTGGAAATTGGTTAAAGATGGTGTCGAAAACAACGAAATCTCCTATGTCATAGTTCTTTAATTTTAAATGATGACACATATTGAAAGCATGATGTACTTAGAGTACGCTATGAACTCTCCTAGTGAGTTGGCAGTGCATACACCCGACTCTGACTTGAAACTTAAATGGATAAATGATGACAAAGGGAAACTTGTGTACAACTTGGAGGTGTGACATGTCAAGGTAATGATTTAAGGATTAAAAGTTGTGACTGAAAAACAAAACCAAAGTGACTCCTTTTTACCCCTACAATTCTATGAGCTAACATCTGGCTCCATAGGGGATGGCATGTTCCCAGTGAGATGCAAAGAAAATGTAGTTCCAATACCTTATCCATTCCATCTCTGCAATATGTACTATGTCTATGCCTTTAGAGCACTGCTGATCATTTTTTGAAAATTGAAAAACACTCACTGCAAACCAAATTCTTTCATAGAAAGATTATTTATATACATTCCTACACTAATCTATATAGCTGAGTTTCTTTGCTTAATTGAAGTCATACTTCCAATGTAGCCAGGTGAGTATCAAACTGATGAAAATAACTCCTTCCATGCAACTGTTTGAAATAATTTTCAAGTGATATGAAGCTTGCAACAAGAGTTTAGTAAGAAATAGATAATTACAACTATGATCTGAAATCATACCAACAACTGGATCATTAGAAACCTTTGAAAACTATAACTCTATGTACAAATCCATAGGATCATGAAACTTATGAAAAGACATTTCTAGTTGGTTAAGAAAACCATCTTGCTCCTCTTTGAAGTTTGATTCATCAATAAAATGATGGTCCTCATGTACTTCATAGCTACTCATATGTTGTTTGATGTATTTTGCAAGTGCAGGTACATAAATGATAAACATTTCCTCGCTGATCCTTGGAGTTTTCTGCTCATCAATAGGTGATAAAGAAAATTCCAACTATTGTTGCAATTCTTCCTTACCTTCTTCACTATCATATATTGGTTGGATGTTAATAAGATCTGTATGTGATTTAGTAAATATATTCTCTTTGTAATTAGAATATTCATCAAGGATAGGTTAAAGATTTCTTAAACAGGTTAAAGATTGCTTAAAAAATAAACAATGATTTAATGGAAAATCTACAATAGATCCTTTGTTGTTCATGAATCCATCAATCAATGGAAGATATGATCCTCAAAACCTGCAATATTTTCAATAAAGGAGATAACAAATAAATGGGAAAACAAATAAGAAAATCTGATAACAACTCTCATGAATCTTTAATCACAGAAAATGTCATTACAAATATGCCCTCAGGCTTACAAATGAGCAACTAAACTGCTCATCTATCTCTCTCCTCTCTTGGATCATTAATCCAACCCATTCCTTATCAAAATCCACTTTCATATATAGTGAATGATATCTATCTACCCTAATGAGGTATAAACCAAGGATATACGTAGGATCCTCCTCCATTTAGGAGTCTTGTTACAAAAGATTCCAACAAAAACCTAACAAATTCCTATTTTTTGGGATCTTGTCTATTGTGATAAATGCCTTTTGAAATAGGTCATTATGCTTGATATGGATATGGAAAAGATGTCCCTCATGTCCAACTAACTCCTAGGAGACCATTCAAACCTTTCCTAATATCTAGAAGAACTCCCATAGCTCGAAATTTTAAGACTGTTAGAGTTCGTAGTGCTTGTGACAACATGCGTTGCAAACTTTTTTGTAGGTGATGTTTTTAGCTTTTCTCCAAAAATATGAAGTGGTTCAGGATGAATATTTGTCAGCAAGTCAAAAAAACCATGTTTGTCCTCCACGCCAAATGTTAGAGGAATCCATATGGGAATTAAAAAGTTACAAGAAAAACATTCCTCTATTGTGTGCTAATTGCTTACAAACTGTCATAAATTAACAGTTCATAGCGCCGACACTGCGAAATTTCTTGTAGCATCCTATTTCACTTTGCCAATGTTTTAACATCTCCCAAAACTGTCTCAAGTATCCCAAAATGTTGTAACAACTTTTAATCTTAATAATATTGATTAAATAAAAGTGTCCAAACTAATAATCATGGTTTGCAAAACAAAGAAATGAACCAAAATGTGTAAAATGTATGAAATAGGAACTTGACAAAAATTGATGCTTGGTTATGGAGCTTCAATATCTTCATTTTTTAATTTGGAGCTTCTCCTGGTAGAAACCTTGGCCAACATGTAATAGGGATCTTTTCTTACAATCTCCCCTCCCTTGTGAGTCTTCCTATGTTTTTTATTGTCCATAAGTGTTGTTGATTTTCTGATAACAACTCTCATGAATCTTTAATGAAAGAAAATGTCATTACAAACAGGTCCTCGGGCTTACAAATGAGCAACTAAAATGCTCATCTAGCTCCCTCCTCTCTTGGATCATGAATCCATACCCTTACTGATCAAAATCCACTTTCATATATAGTGAATGATCTCTATCTACCCTAAGTAGGTCGAAACCAAGGAGCTACATAGGATCCTGCTCCATTTAGGAGTCTTGTTACAAAAGATTCCCACAAAAAACTAACAAATTCCTATTTTTTGAGATCTTATCTATTGTGATAAATGCCTTTTGAAAAAAGTTATGTTTTTTTATATGGAGAAGGGAAAAATTTCCCTCATGTCCAACTAACTCCTAGGAGACCATTAAAACCTTCCCTGATAGCTAGAAACTCTCCCATAGATCGAATTTGTCGAACTGTTAGAGTTCGCAATGCCTGTGATAGCATGTGTTACGAACTTTCCTGTAGGTGATTATTTTAGTGTTTCTTTTAAAATATGAAGTGGGTTAGGATGATATTTTTCTAGAAAGTAAAAAACACGATGTTTATCCTCCACACCAAATTGCAAAGGAACCTAGATGGGAATTAGAAAGTTACAGGCAAAAAAATCCTCTGTTGTGTGTAATTGCTTACAAACTGTCATAAATTACCATTTCCCAGTGTCAGCACTATGAACTTTCTTGTAGCATCCTATTTCACTTTGCCAATGTTTTAACACCTCCCAAAACTGCCTCAAGTGTGCAAAAATGTTGTAACAACTTATAATATTAATAATATTTATTAAAGGAAAGCACACAAACTGATAATCATGGTTTGCAAAACATAACAATCACCCAAAATGTGTAAAATGTATGATATAGGAACTTGACCAAAACTGATGCGGTTATGGAGGTTCAACATCTTCATTTTTTAATCTGGAGCTTCTCCTGGTAGGAACCTTGACCAGCATGCCATAGGGCTCTGTTATTACAATCTCCCCTCTTTTTGAGTCTTCCTATGTTGTTGATTGTCCATAAATGTTGCTAAAGGATTTATTTTATGTGAGTTTTAATTGAATCCACATATGTGAAAAGAGGGAAAACAAGAGATTAGGGTATTGATGACAAAATTGTTTTCAATAGGATGGCATTAAATAGAGTTTTATGGAATTTATCCTATACATAGGAGTTATAAGAGGAGACACTCTTTCAATAAGAAACAGTTGGAATGAAAAATGAGCTAAAGTTCCTCTTATTGGTGATTCGTTTTTACTCCTAAAATTATATGAGCTAAGATTTGGCTCCACAGGGGATGACATGCTCCCTGTGAGTTTCCAGGAACATGTTGTTCCAGTGCCTTATCCATTCCATCTTTGCAATTTGTACTATGTCTATGCCTTGAGAGCACCTCTGATCATTTATTGAAAACTAAAAAAAACTCACTGAAAAACAAATGCTTGCATAGCAATATTATTTATATACATTCCTACACTAATCTATCTAGCTGAGCTTCTTTGCTTAATTGAAGTCATACTTCCAATGCAGCCAGGTGAGTATCGAACTGATGAAAATAAATCCTTCCATGCAACTGTCTGAAAGAATTTTCAAGTGATATGAAGCTTGTAGCAAGAGGTTAGTAAGCAATTGATACGTACAACTATGATATGTAATCATACAAACAACTGGATCATTTGAAATCTTTGAAAAATATAACTCTATGTAAAAATCCATAGGATCTTGAAACTTATGACAAGACATTTCTAGTTGGTTAAGAAAACCATATTGCTCCTCTGTGAAGGCTGATTCATCAATAAAATGATGTTCCTCATAGACTTCACAACTACTCATATGTTGCTTGATGTCTTTTGCAAGTGCAGGTACATAAATGATAAGCATTCCCTTGTTGATCCTTGGAGTTTTCTGCTCATCAATAGGTGATAAACTAGGGACCCCGTTGGAAGAACTAGTTTCTCATTACAATCTGTACAAACTTTGCATACATGGATGCCAATTTCAATTACACTACAGATCCATGTGAAAATATACCAAACAACTATATGTGGCCATGAATAGGAAAATACAAATGTGGCTACATGCCAAAGACTGTCATAGTCATGGACAAGGCCTAGTATAATGAGTCTCTAAATAAATCTGAAGATATTTGTATACAATGGAGTACAATCTGATCTCCCATGATCACTGAAGTCACATAGGTACTGGTCCAATGAAAAGGAAGCAACAGCTCAGGAAAGTTGCAGCCACATACTGATGTATTCAAGTCTTCTACACAATCCGCCAAAGGTGCAAGTCCACATCGTGTGAATAAAGGAGTTGAGTTTGAACACAATGAGACTTTGTTTGATTACCGGTCATTGAGGTATACCATTAACAAACGTCAGACAACCTACCAATGATGAAAGTAGGTATCAAGGCACCGAGTACATTCTTACAAGTGTGAATAAAGGAGTCGGGGTCGAACACTTTAAGAATCCATCGATCAAGATACATTGATGCATTCCCAACTATCGATGGCGAGAGAACCTACCAATAATGACTGCAAGCCTCTGGGTGCTCATAGGAATATAGGTCTCATTTCCAAAATAGATGAGTTGAAGTTGATGGAAGGAGACTTGTTGAAAGGAGAGAATTAAGGAATCTATCATCATTCAACACGAGGTAAAAAGCAGGAGCTTGAGGATTTGGAGGAAATCGGACGAAGAACATGTTCACGAATCAACGACCTTGTGCATCTTTCGCATGTACCAAGTGCAAGCGGTACATGAAAAAGACCCTCTAAATAATAGCCAATGAGGAAATTTTTTGACAAAGGAGAGGAAACCACCAATAAGGCTAATGGCATCCAAGACACTGCATGAATCCCAATGTGTGAATAGATGTCTTTATGTCGAACACAAGATAAATCACCCAATCAACGACCAATGATGAAATGTCGACTATTGGGTTCAAGGTTACCTATCAATGAGGAAAGTAGGACCAAGGTGCGTAATAGGACTACAACTTCATGTGATTTCAAGACAAACTGAGGGTATGACCGACATGGAAAGTCAATAGTTGTGAGGAATGGTCGAGACAGGTTGATAGATATCCTTTGAACAAGAGCATGAGACATATGGAAGACTCTGGCAGCATAGACTCAATGATGAAACCATGGGATGGAGGAGGCATCAAGAAAAATCTCCATAGGGACTCTAAGAGTAACTAGTCGGAGAAAACTCTTTGTAATGAGCTCAGCTACCTTAGGCCATGATAAACCCAAAATTATGATGACAAGTGGAATCGACAATTTTGTTCTCTGTTCAAAGGTGACACGACTATTGCCAATGTAAGATAATACTCCCTTCCTGCCCGTATTTTTTTTTTTTTCATAGTCAAATGAATGTTATTATATAGAGGAGGAAACACGTGTCGCAAGTAAGTAAAACTAGTTCTAGTAGTGGAACATACCTATGATCAATGAAAGGAGGTGCATGCAAGAGATGGACACTCCGGGGAATGTTCCCTCCTAGGTATAGGGTGTTAAGTTTCAAAGGATATAAATGAGGCTCTACTTGGTTGAGGATGAAAAAATGTTGAGGCAAACGGTTTATAACGCAAAGAGAGAATCGACTATAGGCTCAATACTACAAGCAAGGGCATGAGAATAAATCACAACTTAACTCCAAAAAACGTCCTTTTTCATAATATTAGTCTACTTGATGTGAAAAATGGATAAAATTGTAACAAATAGACGTCCTTTAAAATCCAATTTATGAGTGTGAAAGAGACAAGTTCACTCAACAATATTTTCGCTTTTGGAAAACGAGTCAGAAAAGAGCTTAAATCAAACTTGGTTGAGAGTCCTCTAGGAATAGGTCAGCATGTTTATGAATGAGAAATGAGGCTCAGCATAAAGTCATGTATTGGCTATAAGGGACTCTCGGTCCTATGAAATAAATCTCTACATGGGCACCAAATGAAGTAGCGAATATAACTAGGGTACCCATGTTTGGTAAGTCTCTACCATTTGATAATGACACGTCTTGTAGAAGATGGAGGGTTCTGTGTCGCTAAAAAATGGGTTCGTAGCTAAGGCATATGAGTGACAGTTATAGGACAATGCAAGTGTGCATGATGGAATTTATACCTATCATATATGTTGGGTAGCGAAAATACCTGTTTGTAGTTATGAATGGTCAACATAACGCTAAAAACCGCAAGAATCCGTGGTGAAAACTACATAACCCAACTCAATCCACTGCTGTATTAGTCCATTAGGATAAAATACGATCTGAAACTATGTAAAGTGGGTAAACCTGCTATAAATAGTAACAAAAACAAAATTTTACTATGTCATTTGACTTTTTTACCCAAATAGTGAATTTTGGACAAAAATGCCTCCGATCTTCAATTGATGATTGTGGGAGCGATGAGTGATGGAATCAGAGACCGTCCAGACCAGGTAATTACTCTTCCCCTCCTCTTCCTTTCTAGTGGATTACATTTTGTATTTAGGTTTCAAAATTTGAGTTATTTAAGGCGCAAATTAGGTAATTAGGTGTACGCGGGATACCATTCATTGGGTCGCATATACATGAGGTTATACATGACTATGTAAAATACAGACTGCGTATACTCGGCCCTATACACAAATGTGAATGCTTCAGCCCCATATATGTCCGTAAACAAGGTTTTTGATAGTTTCTAACTCAAAAAATGATGTTTCTCTGG
>JZKD02S2425866.1:311498-322746 GCA_000966675.3 Picea glauca | reverse complement strand
TTATGTGACAAATGCAATCTAAAACAAAATTAGCATAAGCATCAGATACATAATTAGAAATCCTAGGTATGTGATGATAAGTAATAAAATCAAACTGTCATTCTAAAAGGCGTACTCGTAGGAATCGTCGAAGTAATGTAGGGTCATGCACACAGT
The DNA here is from genome assembly GCA_000966675.3 of Picea glauca. NCBI lineage: Eukaryota > Viridiplantae > Streptophyta > Pinopsida > Pinales > Pinaceae > Picea > Picea glauca. Next base: position 322,590 of record JZKD02S2425866.1, on the reverse strand, counting down.
AACTTCCATTCAACTGACATACTACTAACTAGGGATCCAGGTGAACCTGGAAAGAGAGAATACCATGTGAAATGACATCGCACAAAAGTTCTATAACGATGCTATATTCAACCACATTATTCATGGATGGCCCTAGGAATACACCACCTGAAGACACCAGTAGACCCTCGGGTGAGTAAACCACCCAAGCGACAGAAGCCAAGTTCTATGTATGATGACTGGCTCCATCTACGAATCCTAAGTAGACCGAAGACTCCATTGACATCTGCCAACCAAGGAAAAAATCAATAAGAAAGTTGAAGAAAAAAAATAAATGGAAAAGATATATACACTAAATTACATTAGTATACAAAGAGTTATGCCCAAGCTTAGGGCTCAAGCGTAATATATTTTCAAGTAGAGCTCATTCCTAGGCTTGGCCGACACGTTCCCTTCATAATCTTCCAACTCATAGGATCCTTTTTCTAAGACATGTTGCATGATATAGGGACCGTGCCACATGGGTTTGAACTTTCTTGCCCCCAACGGTTCTTTGTCTTGATAATATAAAAGGACCAAGCCACCCTCAACATACAACCGAGGATAGACATACTTATCATATTGGACCTTGACACATCTTTTATTCAATTCAATAATCATAGAGGTATCTTGATGCTTCTCGTCAAGGCTCTCTAGGTGTACGAGGCGTCGCTCGAGATGAGAAGTGTCAGGGAGGAGTGAGAATTCAAATATAAGAGAAGGGATTTTGCATTAAATAGGTAAGATTGAATCCACACTCTGTACTAACTGGAAAGGAGAAAATCTAGTGGCAGTCTTGACTGAGGTTCGGTATGCCCAGAGTGCGAGATATAGCATAATATGCCAGTCATATCCGTTTTGGCTGACAGTTTTATATAAAATGGTCTTGAGAGACTTGTTGATGGCATGTACTTGTCCATTTTTCTGGGGGTAGTAAGGGGAAGAATGAACATGCTTAAACCCCAGCTTGGATGCTAGCTCTTCTATCATTTCATTATGAAAGTGAAATCCATGATCAGTGACAATATCACTCGGGATACTGAACCTGATGATAATTTGATTGAATATGAACAAGATGGTAGTATTCCCGTCGGATTTAAATGTAGGCATGGCCTCGACCCACTTATTCAAGTAGTCTATGAGCATGATAATGTGTTGATGCCCCCCATCCGAAGTTGGGTTGCAATCCACAAAGTCCAGCCCCCACTTGGTGAAGGGACCGACGGTAACGACTGGATGGAGAGGGGATGGATGCGAGTGCATTTTCTGAGTGAACATCTAGTAGGGGTGACACTTCTTAACTGCTTCAACGTAATATTTAAAGATACATGGCCAAAAATAACTATCTTGCAAAATTTTATGGGTTGTTGCAAGCCTAGGTAGATGACCACCACAAGCCCCACTGTGGAAATCATTTAGAACTGACTCGACTTCTTCATGAGTTAAACAATGACACAAGATATTGTATATTCCTCAACGATACTCAATGTCGCTGATGATAATGTAATTTTTATCTTGGTATCATACACGCTGTCGGTTATCTTGCAAGAGATGCTGAGGAAACTTCAAATTTTTAAGATAGAGAACAATGTCTCCATACCAGGAGTTGGACGATGAGACAAGTAAAATGTGTTCATCTGCAAATGAATCAACATGAATTAAATCCTCGTCCAATCATGGGAAGTCATAAATTAACTTGTCAAAGACTAGCGATTTCTTGGATTTCGTAGAAGAGAAATCGAGATTGAATTCTTGTAAAATGATAAAGCATTTATTATATTTCCCCCCTATGATATGCCTAGTAAGGATGTATTTAAATAGATTGACATCGAAGACCATAATAGTTTTGCAAAGAAATATATAATGGCATAATCGTTGGAATGCATGAACGAAAACCAAAGTTATCTTTTCAACGTGAGAATATTTGAGCTTAGGACTGACTAAGTTTAAATTGAGATAGTAGATGACGTGCTCGCAGAACTCATCATCCTCCTGAAACAAAACCATACCAATCATCTCTTCGGATGCAGCGACATAAAGCAGGTAATCCCTACTGTAGTCAGGAGACTTCAACAGAGGCGTCGATACCAAGGATTTCTTCAAAGCATCTAAGGATTCTTGGGCTCACTCATCCTAGATAAAAATGGTGTCCTTCTTCAAAAGACACATGAAACCCTTAGTAATGTTGGCATATTTTACTATAAACTGACGTAAAAAGTTAGATTTCCATTGTAAACCTTGAAGTTGTTGAATAATTCATGGGGGAGGCAATCGAAGTATTTCCTCAACCTTTAATGGATCTACCATGATCCCGGTCTCAGAGACTAAAAATCCCAGAAGATGTCCAGACCTAACGCAAAATATGCATTTATGAGGATTCAAACATATTCTACAATGATGACATCTTTAAAAAAATATCCAAAGGTTCTTAGGGTGATCTACTCTCTTACGAGAGTGAGTAGCGAGATCCTCAAGATACACCTTGACTATATGCTTAAGATTGTGGAATGCGAAGGTCATAGGACATTGGAAGGTTGCTTCGACATTTTTAAGGCCAAAATGCATCTTCCGGCATGCAAAATTACCCCAAGGACAAATAAATGTCATCTTGTGTTGATCCTCGGGTTTAATTTGAATTTGGTTATACCTAGAATATTCGTCCATGAAAGAAAAAATTTCGCTTCCCGCACACTTGTCGAGAATATGATCGATGAAATGTGTCAGGAAGTTGTCTTTAGGGTAGGCTTTGTTTAGGCCATGAAATTCCATGCATACACAGATGGTTCCTTGCTTATTTTTCACAGGAAAGGGATTGGATACCCATTCAGTGAAGGGAACTGGGTAGATAAAGCCAACATTAAGCAGTTTATCTACCTCTGTCTTAATAGCAGAGGCCTTCTGGGGATTGATAGCTATAATACATTGTCAAACATGCTTAACATCTAGATAAGTTCTAATATCATGCTTGACAAATCGAGGGTTGATTCATGGTGTCTCTTCATATGACCAAGAAAATACATCTCAGAATTCCTTGAAGAGCTCGATGTAGATCAGGATTTCTTCTGGCAAACAATCTGCACCGATGTGTACATTTTCAATCTTTCTAGGGGTACGAGAGATATCGATCGTGATGGTAGGATATATACTCACCATATTTCCTTCGGCATACATGTCATGTGTATCAAGTGGAACTACGACATGACTGAATATCTCACGCAAAGTAGATCGAAAGTCATATTTTTCGATTCTAGCAAGCTCTGGGAGAAAATAAGAGCGGTGATGCATATCATCCCAAGGTTTTTCAGAACCATTCATGGACTCGATGATAGATTCATCTGAGGGTAAAGTCTCATCGAAGTAGTCATGTGGAAAAGACGATGAAGTGGACCACATGGGATTAAGAACAGGATCATCCTCGTCAGTCGATGAGGTAATAGGATCGAGATCGGTGGAAGAGTCAAGGACAAATTGATACGCTATCTCCGTTGTCGATAGTGGCATGGCCATTCTAGCATGCGCCTGACCTTCACAAGATTAATTCAAGGAAGGTAGGGTCCAAGGATCATTAAAATAGGAAGTCAAGAAATGAACGGACCTATCTGATGAAACAGGCCTACTGGACATGGTATAAACATGGTGAATCGGTGCCATGAAGTTGAAGGTACCCATAAGGGACGAATACATTCCGACACCGATATTCTCATTTGTCGGCTAAGAATTGTTGACCATGGGGATTGATAGTCCAATAGATGCACTGGGGCTAGCATACGCAAAGGATAACTGGTCGACCATCACGATATTCCCATTGTGATGGAAACAAAGAGTGCAGAAGATGGACGATACGATGAAATTCATAGCATAAGTCCAATTATGTCTTAGTAACAAGTTATAATCGAGGGGTGCATAAACCACCTCGACATCCACCTCTACCGTCTTCCCACCTAAATGGACTGTAAAGGAAAAAATAATACCGTGAGGGCAGAAGTAATGACCGTCAAAAGAAGTCAACATGGTCGGAGATTGAGAGAGATTCGAAGAGCCGAGAGCTTTCCAACAGATTAGGGACATCACACATGTTGCAGCGCCTTCATAAAAAATTGCATACTTGATGGTATATTGACGCGAATCTCGCGACCCTCACGGTCCCACTCGCCTCTCACCAGGACCTTCTTTCACATGAGCCCGAAGAGTCCAATGCTCTTCCAACTACTCTCGGGAGTTCTCACTACCCACAGTACTCCTTCGGCGATCTCCCCTTCGCTTCTCGGGAGATCGGGTCTCACGGAATCGCGAGTTCAGTGCCCACGGGATTGGGTCTTTCAATCCCTTGAAACCCGATGGTCAAAGGGTCAACGCCTTCATATATCGGGGTTTTCCCTATCAGGAAATTGACACCTCTGATGTTGTGATTCCTCTCCCCTTGCAAATCTCCGAATCCCGAATGACGATATGCACGTGCGCCACTGCCGCGCCATGTCACCTCCTCTCTCCCCCCTTATCGGGAATCGCGATATCGTAATTTCTCCATTCCAATTCCTTGCACAATAAATCCCCGAATGTCGAATCCCGAACTCTCAGGATCTCGTGCCACCTGTCCCTTGGATAATCGACGGCTCCGATTAATTTTGGAAAATCGCTACTCGCGATTTCAATGAGTATGAACTCTCACCTCGCCAAACACCGAAGGTCAAACTCCGATGTGCTATTCCCTCCTGCGCCTGAGGACTAACTCCCGCACAACTTCTCCAAGATCTTACGGTCGGCGGGACTTCGAGAACCTCGCCTGCGAACCCTGGCTGTCAATTCTCCACCCTGGAGATGTCTTCTGTTCCGAAGCTCCCTTCTGTGCGAACTTCCTCCTGGGTCTGTCCCACGATCCCATGACGGAACTATCCCTCCTCGCGAAGTCCTTGCGTACAAAGCACTATCTGTCCTGAGCTTCTCCTGTAGCTTCAACCTCTACAGAAGCTCGGTTCTCCTTCTCCTTCTCCTGCAGATGGAGAACACAATGCCTCCTGGCAGTCTTCCCACTCAAGCAACCTATTGCTGAGTACTCTGGGTATTCAGTAACCTAGTAGAAGTTCCTTTAGTGGACCTTCACATAGATGATAGAACTCAATGAGTTCCTTCCTCCTGGGTTGTCCGTACACTCCCTCAACGCCCTCCTAGTGGAGTATCTCTGCCATCAAAACACACCACAGTTACTCTTTCTCCTTGGGCTTACACCCTTCGATCGACGTCGTCCAGATGGAACTCCTCAAAATCCTTAACAGAATTATGGTCCTTCAGAACTCATAGCAGAGTTCTTTCCTCTGTGCACCTCGGTACACACGCTCGATACCCTCTTGGTAGAACTCCTACAGAACTCTTGACAGGTTCTGTCCACAATAGTGTCTCAGCTACACTACCTTGACTATTGAGGTGTTTAGTAACCCCAAAATTACTCTTTCTATAGGAGTTGATGACTTCAGTGCTTGTGCTCTCAGCACGTCTCTATATGACTCCTCAGAGTTCAGAAGTGCCCCCTCTGTGCACTGATATTCAGAGTCTCAACACTCTGTCACGCCCTCATGGCATGAAACCTCAAATACCTTTCAAACCTGAAATCAAACACACTCCCTGCAATGGCATACTCACAATACACAATTGCAGCATAAAATGAACACACACAGATATGCATATAATGGAAGAAAATGCAGGAAAAACTGCTCTGTATTAATAATGGAAAATACCTGTATAATTTACAAGGTGTTCCTGAGCTCTCTCGGCTCTTCTCTTCTTCTTCTCTACATGCAGATCACCACTAGCTCCACTCTCTCTCTCAAAATGAGATCTGAATATCTCTTTTACACTGAGGTGCTCATCGAGCACTTCCCTCCAGGATTTACCTACTCTAATAAATTACAATCAATGGTTGTCTAGTCTTCTATCTAGAACTAGATCTCAGCCGATCTATAATAAATGCCTATATTATCTATAGCCTGCGCAAAGGAATGACTCTTCTGGCTCACCAGCCTAAGACATTAAATTACATTGAATTCAAATTCAAAATGAGGTTGTGCCTCCCTTCATCTCTGAACGAGTGCGTGCCGACGTGGTTGGCTGGCTGGTTGGATAACATGGAGCGATGCTCCTACATCATACTCCACAGCTGCAAAAATCATGAGCTGTTGCTCATGAGCTTCCCCTGTAACTGTTGGAATCCACCTGGGTCCCAAACAAGTCTTTGGAGATTTTCATATGCCCCATTCTGTTGTTGTTGCTTCCGCTGCACTGTTGTTGCTGCCTCTCCTCTACCCAGCTTCTCTTCGTTGGTAGTCTATGCTGACCTCAACATCAACCTTCTGATTTGCTCTATTTCTATGTCCAGCTGCTCCAGTGGCTGGTTTTTCTTTTGCAGTCTCCTCAGCTGCAAAAGATTTTGGCCATTGGGCATATCATCATGATCTCCCATGCCATCTTCTTCATCTTCATCTGTGGCCTTCAATTGCCACTCTACTGTAGACTTTAGCTCTGCAGTCTCTCTTTGACTGACTTGCTGCTCAGTCATTCTCTTCTCTTCTGACAGCTCAAATTTTGTCAATTCTCTAGCTGGTTCTGGATTGTTCAGCTACTCCTCCAACATCTCCAGCTCCATATCCCATGGAGAAATAAATTTTCCCGCCTGCTCCTCGGCATATTCCACTGCTAGCCTCAGTGCTACAGCACTCTCATCTCGCTGGTTGAATCTATTGAGTTGTTCCTCAGAACACTCATTTTCTGCTCCTGCTGTCAGCTTCAGTGCTGCAGCTTCTCGGTTTTCAGCTCCCAGGCTGAGTATGTTGAGACATTCCTCAGAATGCTCGCCTCCTCTATCTTCTTCTGCAAATTCCCCTGTTGCAGCCCTTTTAGCTTCGCAGCTATAAATGTTGAGCCATTCCTCAGAACGCCCATCTTCCTCTTTTGCTCCTTCTTGAGCTTTTGCTGTCATTCCCATTTCTACAACGCTCCTATGTTCAGCTACCTAGCGGAAATTGCTGAGTTGTTCCTTAGAACAATCATTTTCTTCACCTGTTTGGGCAGCTTCCAAAGTCTACTCCAAATTTTGTTCAACAGTCCCGACTGACTGTTTCTCTGATATCGCCGCACCTGCAATACAATTTTCTACCTCCTTCTGGGCAGATGGTAGGAATAACTCGATTCCCCCAATCATTAGAATATATTTCTGATTTTCCTTCTCTGTCGGCTCCCTCTGCTGATCTAAATCCATTTGTCCATCCCTGCCCATTTGGAAATATGGGATGCTTCCACCACTGCTTCCTTGGAAGATTATGAGATCAAGTGATCCCATCTTCATCAGCAACCTTTGCTGACTTGAGCTCTCCACTGAGTCCACGAGACCTTCAGATAGCCTCAATCTTTCCTCTCTACCCTCCAGGCAGTTTAACACGCTTCCGCTGCCCACCTGGCAGTCTTCAATGCTTTCACTGCCCTCCTAGCAGTTTGACATGCTTCTGCTGCCCTCCTGACAGTCTTTGAGATCCCTTAGTGACTCCTTATCATTGCCCAGTCGGCAAATTGAAATTCCTTGGCTGTCCTCACGACAGTCTTTGAGATCCTCAATTGATCTCAATTCGTTTCCTTCCTAGCAAACTGAAATTTCTTCTTTTCTGCTCAACCAGCAGTACTTGAAATCATCAGCTGATTCCAATTCATCTCCTATTCCCTTGCCCATCTGGAAATATGGAAACTCTTCACTGCTTTCTTGGAAGTCTATGAGATCCTCAAATGATCTCGTCTCATCTTCCTCATCACTCCAATCATCGAGACTTCTCCCAGTATCTGGATAACAGTAACAAATCATCTCTTCTTCTGTGGCCCTGAGGTCCTCAGCATACCTCAACCGTCTTTTCAACAGCCTCTGCTATCTTTTGACCATCAGTTCCCTGACTGGCCATTTAACCTTTGGCATATTCATGGGCCATTTATCAACCCATATTGGCTTTTTATCCTGCCGCATCCTCATCTCGAGCTCCTCCATCTCCCGTTTTATGGCAGAGAGCTCTTTATCCATCTCTGTTGCGTTCATTAGCTTCGAGCTCTTCTTTTCAGCATGCTTATGGCCTTCAGTAGCCATGTTGTTGTTTCTATCTACCTCCTTGGTAGATCTGCTGCTACCACTCCACATCTCAGAGCGTTCCAGCTTCATTTTCTCACAGCCTCCTAATGACTGTATCCACGACTGCTGTCCACCTGCACGCTGTCGTCACAGAGTATTCAATAACTTTGTCTTTCTCTTGCTGCCATCTCACTTCACCTGAAATGTACAGAGGAATTTCTAGCTCTGATACCACTTGACGTGAATCTCGCGACCCTCACGGTCCCGCTCGCCTCTCACCAGCACCTTCTTTCACATGGGCCCGAAGAGTCCAATGCTCTTCCAACTCCTCTCGGGAGTTCTCACTACCCACAATACTCCTTCGGCGATCTCCCCTTCACTTCTCGGGAGATCGTGTCTCGCGGAATCGCGAGTTCAGTGCCCACGGGATCGGGTCTTTCAATCCCCCGAAACCCGATGGTCAAAGGGTCAACGCCTTCATATATCAGGGTTTTCCCTATCAGGAAATCGACACCTCTAAAGTTGTGATTCCTCTCCCCTCGTAAATCTCTGAATCCTGAATGTCGATATGCACATGCACCACTCCCACACCACGTCACCTCCTCTCTCCCCCCTTATCGGGAATCGCGAGATCGCGATTTTTCCATCCCAATTACTTGCACAATAAATCCCCGAATGTCGAATCCCGACCTCCCGGGATCTCATGCCACCTGTCCCTTGGATAATTGACGGCTACAATTAATTTTAGGAAATCACTACTCGCGATTTCATTGAGTATGAACTCTCACCTCGCCAAACACCGAAGGCCAAACTCCAGTTGGCTATTCCCTCATGCGCCTGAGGACTAACTCTCGTGCAACTTCTCCAAGAGCTGACGGTCGGTGGGACTTCGCGAACCTCGCCTGCGAACCCTGGCTGTCAATTCTCCGCCCTGGAGATGTCTTCTGTTCCGAATCTCCCTTCTGTACGAACTTCCTCCTGGGTCTATCCCACGATCCCATGATGGAACTATCCCTCCTCGCGAAGTCCTTGCGTACAAAGAACTATCTATCCTGAGCTTCTCCTATAGCTTCGACCTCTACAGAAGCTCGGTTCTTCTTCTCCTTCTCCCGCAGATGGAGAACACAATGCCTCCTAGTAGTCTTCCCACTCAAGCAACCTATTACTGAGTACTCTGGGTATTCATTAACCCAGTAGAAGTTCCTTCAGTGGACCTTCACACAGATGATAGAACTCAATGAGTTCCTTCCTCCTGAGTTGTCTGTACACTCCCTCAACGCCCTCCTGGCGGAGTATCTCTGCCATCAAAACACACCACAGTTATGCTTTCTCCTTGGGCTTACACCCTTCGCTCGACGTCCTCCAGAAGGAACTCCTCAGAATCCTTAATAGAATTATGGTCCTTCAGAACTCATAGCAGAGTTCTTTCCTCTATTCACCTCGGTACACACACTCGATACCCTCTTGGTAGAACTCCTACAGAACTCCTGACAGGTTTTGTCCACAACAGTGTCTCAGCTACACTGCCTTGACTATTGAGGTGTTCAGTAACCCCAAAAGTACTCTTTCTATACGACTTGATGACTTCAGTTCTTGTGCTCTCAGCACGTCTCTGTCTGACTCTTCAGAGTTCAGAAGTGCCCCCTCTGTGCACCGGTATTCAGAGTATCAACACTCTCTCACGCCCTCATGGAATGAAACCTCAAAGACCTTTCAAACCTGAAATCAAACACACTCCCTGCAATGTCATACTCACAATACACAATTGCAGCATAAAATGAACACACACAGACATGCATATAATGGCAAAAAATGCGGGAAAAACTGCTCTGTATTAATAATGGCAAATGCCTGTATAATTTACAAGGTGTTCCTGAGCTCTCTCGACTCTTATCTTCTTCTACTCTACATGCAGATCACCACTAGCTCCACTCTCTCTCTCAAAATGAGATCTGAGTATCTCTTTTACACTGAGGTGCTCATCGAGCGCTTCCCTCCAGTATTTACCTACTCTAATAAATTACAATCAATGGCTGTCTAGTCTGCTATCCAGAACTAGATCTCAACCGATCTATAATAAATGCCTATCTTATCTACAGCCTACACAAAGGCATGACTCTTCTGGATCACCAGCCTAAGACATTAAATTACATTGAATTCAAATTCAAAATGAGCCTGCGCCTCCCTTCAGCTCTGAACGAGTGCGCGCTGACGTGGTTGGCTGGCTGGTTGGATAACATGGAGCGATGCTCCTACATCATATATTTAGAGTAACCCACGTGGATTTGGAATGCCACATGGTAAGAAAAGTGAGGCTTCACATATGTGATGTCAAACTTGATAAATTTCAAGCCACTGGGGTCTACAGCCCCTAACGCATATAGAAAGGCATTCCTCTATGAAGGAAACGTCTGGAGTACCTCTAAGGCTGACATAACACAAGGGGTTTGACGCACATCCTCAACAATAGAGTAATTATGGGTGGCTATAGAATTTCAATTGTGGGTAGAGCACTTGAGTACTCCTTTCAGGATATGAGGTGGTGGCTTTGTCTTTTTGATATGCAAAGGAGTCTCTGGAGGAGGAGGAGATTCTAGACTAGGTACATTTTGTGAAGAACTGTAATCATGAGACCAGGTTGCTACATTAACCTGCAAATTGACCATATTGATGCACAAACGTTCACCATCTTGTGATGGTGGGTTTTGACTCCCACCAACTACATTTCCATCATTTGAGGAGATTGAGGCCATGTGTTGGTTATGTGGGAAAGGATCCATCAGCACGACAGGCGATAGAGATATGAGCCTCGCAACTTTTGCAAGTTTGGGGCATAAATGAGTAGTATGATCATTTGTACAAAGATTACAGGGAAAATTCACCTTACGCCTTTCTTTCTTTCCCTCACCATAATTATTATTCGTCCTCTCATTATTACCATTGTCCTTGGGTTTATTATTATTCTTCCCATCCTTA
>JZKD02S2425866.1:286242-304536 GCA_000966675.3 Picea glauca | reverse complement strand
TTGTTGACAATCCCAACTATTTGACAACCTCTGCTGAGATGAGGTTCTTCTGGCTTCCACTATCAACAATAAAATGCAGCGGGGTCCCCTTCACCCACATTTGTGAATGAAACAGGTGCTCCCCCTCTTCAGGATCTATTGGTTCTTCTGGTTGAATTGTTGCGGTCACGACAATAGTAATGGGGTCTGTGTCAATGATATGTCCTTTACCTGCATTTTCAAAATCAGATTCTGAATCAGGGTTCGGATCCTTGTCTTTGATCTCGGCTACCAATGACTATTTTGAGCGACATTCATCGGTGTTGTGCCAGGGGATTTTGTGGAAATCGCACCATTTTCTGGTGTCCTTCTTTGTCTTCCCGTGACCCTTATTTTCCTGTGTCTTGGACTAGTTTTCGACAGACTGTTTGTTAGGGTTGTCTTTGTCATACTTTGGTTGTTGCAGATTTATAGACCCAAACTCTCGTTTTTTCTGGAGCTTAAATTTCTGCTCGATTTTAATAGCATATCGATAGGAAGCACCAAGTGATGAGATGTCCACAAAATCCATTTCAGTTTGGATGTATCTATGTTGAACCCCACGATATTTCATAACCAAATGTCATTCGAAATCTTTGATACCCAGCTTGGTGCGCAAGGTATGGAAGGTATTGGTGAACTCTGGAACTGCTTGGCCCCTCTCTTTCCACAGTGTGGTCCATCTCATGTACTGGTCCACATAGTTTCCAACAAGGTAATATTGTTCCTTTACCGCATCCACAAAAAAATCCCAAGTGGGATCGAACCCATATATTTCAGACTCCTCTGTGGAACTCTGCTCCCAATAAATTTCCCACCAATGTTTGACATGGGGGATATCTTTAAGGAGTGTGAAGGTGATCTTTTCTTTGTCGGAAAAATTGTGAACAGAGAGATAATCTTCTAGTAGATTTAACCATTTGTCTAGGGCTTTTGCATCTATCTTTCCTTCAAATACAAGAATATCAAAATTAACTTGTAACTTGAAAGGTGAGGTGCCTCCAAAGTGGCCGCTTGATGAAGATGCTCCTATTTCTATCAGCAGACATTGAAGGATGTGAGAAAAATTCTCCATCATTTCGTCCCTCTGTCACGTGAGAGCTTTCTCAAGCAACAGACTAATAGGATCGTCTGCTCCATCATTTTTATTTTCTTCCACCATTGAGGGTTTCTTGGGTGTGTGAGAGAGATTGTCTTCAAGAGAGACAAGCTTGAGACCCAACTTGCTATACTCGGACCTTGTCAGGGACATGCACTGAAAAAATGATCAAGAGTAGCCTGCTCTAATACCACTGATCTGGATTATTTTCGGCACGAAATGAGAGCGGAGATATAATAAAGAAATGCACAGAGATATCGCAGATATTTGATAATATAACATAAATGTATTAGAGATGCAGCCATAAACACATATATACAGTAATACACGATTTATATTAATAAAATAAATGTATAGAGACTGTAAAAATACAGAGTGAAAGACTCGCTAGAATGGTGGCAACTTATCTCTGAGAAGAGATGTGAAAGCTACTTGCATTCGCAAGAAGATGATTAAAATGAGGATCTGAAGGCCTTTTTACAATAGACAGGAATTCCAAAATTCCTAGACATCCAAAAACCTAACCCTAGGAGATGAAGCGTGAAAAGTCATGTGGGCCCCATTTGGGTAAGTTAGTGCATCAACTTCCTGGGGTCGTAACTTTTGCATACAATCTCCATTTTAGGCGCATGATATCCCATTGGAAAGGTATCGTTGAGGATATTCATTTTGGGGCATCAATCATTCCTTCGATTATCATTGAGTTGGGTTGATCCCGAAAAACCTTCATTTAGGCCCTAAAAATGGCCCCGGAAGTTAAAACTTGCTAAAAATAGTAAATTGCCAAAATTGTCAGAAAACTGTTTTGAGCCAGTTGGAAAAGGTTGGTGGTCACTGATATCCATTTGGATAAAGTGGTGACTCTTTTTCCCTATAATATACATCTGTTCCTAAAATTATAATACATGGGCACTCTCGAAAGTGTGGAAGTGGTTACTTTCTTGACTCCTTGTAGTGGCTTTTGTTCAACAATCTCAAGATGAGGTGGCTCTACCCCACCACTGATTTGTCCACTATCATGTGTATGAGATACCTTGTCTTCACTATCATCCACCTCATTGAAATTAACCTATATGTATTGTACTTTCCCTTTTCCCATGCAATGGTGTCCTGGTTCCCAAGGTTCTTTGCATCTGTAGAAAATCTTCTTCTGTCTTAGCTCTCTTCAGGTCTCTTTTTGGGGAGGCTTATTTACCTCAAACTTTTGTGGTATAAAGGGTTTCATTGGTTCTTTATTGGCTATTGTGTCTTGTATATCCCGAGTCTTCACAATGGTGTCCTATAATGTGGGAGGTCTAAAGGCATTCACCCAACCTCTCAAGGGTTTAACTAAATCCTCTGTGAACAACATCACCAACCTATGCTTAGAAATATCGATCCCTATTACTGCCACCTTTTGGAATTCTGCGATGTATGCCTATGGTGTACCTGTATACTTTAGTTGTACCAATTGCCTGAAGTGAATCTCAAGGTCCTTCCCATCGAACCGATCCATCAACCTCTGGGTGAAATCCTCATATGATGTGATGTTGGCATTCCTCAATGTTAGTATCCCATGGTACCACCACTCATGATCCTCTCCATAAAAGTGTAGAGTGGAAAACTTGATTTCCTATTCCTCTATCATTGGGTTAAGCTATAAATAAGTGTCCAACTTATGTACCCATGCTCGAACTGTACCTGTATTAGATCCATCAAAGGAGGGGACTTCCATATTCCCTATATTATGAATATGATTATGATTCTACTGGTATGATGCTCCCCTTTGTTTGTTCCTCATAGTGAGGTTGTAGTAGTCATTGTAAGACAAGTCTTCCAGGACCACCTATACTAGTGAGTGGTACTATTTGTGGTAGTTAGAGACCTCATCAATTGGATCCAAATGGACCTGTGTTCCTATAGGTTATTCCCTAAGGAATGGGGGTAAAAATGGTTTGGGTTTCCTCCTATTCCCTGTCTATACGAAACTTTGTGCCGGAATATAGGTATTGTTGCCCTCTGCATGAGTTCTTTCATAACTACCATTTGGTCCTATTTTCCCTTCTTGTCCTACCATCTATATGAGTACCACAAGGGTCTATTGTTGGGTCCTAATCATATCATATTTCCTCTAGGAGGATGTTTCCTGGTTCTGGTTGGCCTCCTCCTAGTCTTTGTTCAACTAATTTAGTATTTTAAGCATAGGCAGCTACAAACCTACTACATAAACAATACAAAGAAAACCTGGAATGATGCCAAATCTATGATGTCCACTGCTCCAAGGCTCTCCAAGCCCTACAATGTTTTTCTCTGGTAATGTCCACTTTGCCAACGACCCTCTAATCTCTCCTGCAACCCTCAAGATCTTGATCTAAAATGACTGTTGCAATACCTCATCTCAGAGGTCCTCATGGGATGACTATGGGAAATTTAGTGGGGTCTCATGGGACAACCTCCTCTCAACATGTAGGGGTGTCTCCTTTCACCATTTTCCTAAGACCCTCCTAACACCTATAGATTCTATGATCGACCTCTTCCGAAAAATGTCATGAATCCCCTTACGCAAGCCAATATGCCTCCAAATGCATTCCAAGATGAAACTTACACCAAAATGAACTCAAATGTGGACTTTAGATGAATCCTCCTCCTTGTCTAGCTAGGGTGGATATTTCTCCATTAAAAATAAACTAAAATGGAAGGTTTTTTCCAAACCCTGACTAAAACTTGGCTCAAAGAGCACATCAATAAGAGATCAAGTCATAATTCCAAAGAGAAGGGTTACCCCTCTATTTATCTGTCCTCTGGTCCTTCTAGATCTTTCCCCATTTTGACCAAATCAAACCCTCATTTTATTTTCCCTCAAATTTCATTAAAATATATTTATTTATTTTATTTAATGTCACTTTAGGATTTGTCATTATTTTAACCTAGTGACACCAAATAAACCTTCTTGAATCCTTTTTTCCTTGTTGACTATCGCCTATGGGAGTCATATAGGTTATTGATTCATCCTTCATCGTAATCAATTGGAAGGGGACATTACAGAGAATGACAAAGACATCGTATTGAAGTATTGTGCCATGTGGTGGTCAAATGAACTTATCAAAATAGGACAAGTATCACCGCATTTTTGGAACGGGTCCAAGGGGAGGGCCCATGGTCTCTATGCCCTTTTGATTTGAGGTTAAATATTGACTGAAATATCTTAGGGTGGAGAATTCTCAGCCATTGGATGCGAAGAGGATTAACCATCCTTTGGGCCATCAGAGATTTCAGGAGACAAACTTTTACCTTACCTTCTTGGTTCCTCGATGCCCAACTGGGTAGGGTTCCAATCCTTTCCTTGCAAGGGTATGAGAAATAGGAAGTCAGATCATGTGTCAGTGATGTCAAGATTACATTAGGTGCCATGCAGTTAGTTTGCAATAGGAAGTGGACATGTTTCAACACTAGAGTGCATAGGATCCCTTATGCTTGGTGATGATGTGTAGTGTCACATCGTTCCATGGGCTGCACTATGGTTGGTCCATGTGTCATGTGTCTAGGAAAATAAGACTCCAACACAAAGTTTCATATGGGGCTAGAAGACATGATGACGTTGGAATTGACGTGTCATTCCATGTTATTAGGGTCATGTCAGTGTAGTGACCGATCGAATTGTGGGGTGTCATTCCAAGTGGTATGCCATGTTAAGCCTATGCATCCATGGTTCCATCTAGACCACCAAATCGGGCATGTAGGAAGGATGCCTATGATTTACATGGGGGGCTAGGTGCCCGCTAGAGTTAGGGGCCCAATGCCCAGTGGGATTAGGTGCATGGTATTCCATTTGGGGTATGGTCTCGAGGAATGGACCATCGATAACTGGAAACCATAAGATTTTAGGATTCGAGTTCTTGGAAATTCCAGTTCGTAGATTCCCAGTTAAATGAGGTTCCATGTGAAAAGTGAATGGTGCATGTCAACATGGAAGAGACCTGTCATTTCATATTTGAATATTTTGATTGTAGGAGGGCTAAATAAACCCCTCCATATTTGGTAGCCACAATAAAAAAATATGAAGGAAGATAATGAAAGGCTCATGAGAGCTCATGCAAAGAAGGAAGAATTGAATGTAGTATTACTGAAAAGATTTTCTAAGATTCAAAAGAAATTGCAACAAGGACCAACTACTAGAAATGAAGGAATAAAACAATAAAATAAATTGAAGAGCCTTATGGATGTCCCAAAGCATGGACCATATGATAGTAATGTGGGAAGAAGTTATTCTAGGAAAAGGCATCGATATGCAAAAAGAAGCAAAACTAGTTGGGGTACTTCCACAAAATCATCCAGTGGGAATATCGCTACAAAATAATTGTCCAATAGTGACACTGGTCCAAGTGTCCCTAAGAAGAAGAAGTAGAGAAATTCATGGATTTCTCTGATAGAAGAATTCAGTAAGGAAAATCCACCTATCTTTGATGGAGAGATCAAGAAAGAAGAAGAGGTCGAGGCTTTGCTGTTAGGATTGAGGAAGTATTTTTGAATGCATAAATACTCGTAAAATACAAAGGAAATGATATCCATTTTCAATTTGAATGGAGGGGCTTCCATATGGTGGGAAGACCTCAAAAATGTTAAGGGATTTAAGAAAAGAAAGATAACCTGGAAACAATTTGAGAAGCATTTCAGGAAAGCGTATTTGTCTGAGAAATATTATGATGGTAAGACCAATGAATTAAATGAACATAAGTTAGGACAACTTTCTATGGATTCTTATGCCAAGAGATTCTTATCATTTTTGAGGTATGTTCGTTACCTCAAAGATGAAAAAGTGTTGGTACAATTATTTCTCAATGATTTTCCATAGTCCTATCAAGACAAAATTGAGTTTGATGAGCCTAAGACTCTAGAGGACACCATCAGGAAGGCAAATTACTATTATAATCAATCCAATCCTGGGAAAGAGCCTCAACAAGAATGGAAACAAACGACAAGTCTATATTCAAGAAGGGATTTAAACCATCTCAGTACAAAAATCCAAAAAAAAATGCTCAGTCCAGTCATCCCACTAGAAGTATGCATCAACATAACTTTCCATCTCAAAGTGGGAATGTAGTATAACTAAATTCTCATTAATAATTAATATATGTAATCATTAATATTTTTAATTGGATGTTGTGAAGGGTGTCTCTCTTCACTAAAATATCTATTTAATGGCAGTCATTCATTTTTTTAATACAAACCAAAATAATATATAATAATTGTATATTTGATATATCTAGTCCCATTGGATCTACTCCAATTGGCATTAGAGCTAAGATCTTAGAATATTCATGTTTTTTTTTTTAAAGGTGCACTCCATTCCATTATACATCCTCTATCTATGTGAATAATGTTTTGTATGGAGGATTAAAAATAAAAAAGGAAATATAAATCTCTTTCTTTATGTGGAGGATAAGATTTATATGTATTCATGTAAAAAAGTTAATAATGTGAAAAGGAAAAAGGTAAAAGTAATCTTTGTTTACGTGGAGGAAAATATTTAATATTTATAACTATTCATGTAAAATTTAATAATGTGAAATGGAAAAAGGTAAAAGTAATATTTCTTTTCGTGGAGGGTAGGCTTATAAATATTCGCATAAAAGTGAATAACATGTGAATAAGGAAGACTAAAATACAAGTTAAAATATTCTTTAAAATATTTAAATAAATTTAACCTTGATGGTGTATCATTAGAAATATATCAAAGGGAACCAAGAGAAACTCAGAAACTTCAAGGAATCATGAGAAATTCTGAAACTTTAAGGAAGGCCTCAGGTGGCACAGACAACACATCATCCAACACAAGCATTACATCACCCAATAAAGAGTTAAATGATGTGTTAAACGAATTAAAAACCTTGGTGGTGAAGATATACAACAAACTTAGTGGTGTAGATATAAAAGGATTAAAATCCACGATGGATGATATCTCTAACAAACTCAGTGGTATAGACAAAACTTACAAAAAAATCAAGAAGATGGATTATTTCTCCAGAAGACTCGATAACGTGGAACAAGGATTAAAGGCTTGGGGAGAAAACCATGATGATCTCAAGGCCCATGTTGCATCAATGGAAAATGGGAATAAGGAATTAAATAACCATTGTTTCCACTCTCACCACTCCATTTTTCCAACCTCCAAACATTCGTCCAATTTTGGATCTTTTAACAAATTTATACACAAGATGAGATTCAATGTATTGACATTTGATGGATAAGATGAAAGGGAAATAAAAAGGTGGATTAATCGAATTGCACACTATTTTGAGTTACACAATAAGTGTGATATCAAGGAGAAAATTAGCTTTGCATCATTTCATTCAGATAAGGAAACAAGCGACCGGTTCTTATGGTGGCACTCAAAAGCCTAATCAAGGGAATCAGAGACATTTAGGAAGAATTTTTTCAACATATTTCAAAACATCAAGGAAAGGGAAGTCTTTTCCAAACTCACTTGATTATGATAGGCATGCATTGTGGATGAATTCTTTAATGAGTTACATGTATTAGTTACTCATGTGATTGATTTATCAGATGATCACCTTCTACAAATTGTCATATCGATATTGAAGGAAGACACAAGAAATGAACTTAAACTAATAGATATCAAGGATATGGAGAAATTGTGATTAAAATCTAGGGTGTCAAAAGAAAAATTGTTGTTCTTTCAGTGACCTCCTTGGTCTCATTCTGAATAACCAAGCTCAAAGTTTACAACTGCTTACAAAGGGACTCCACCACCTAACATAGAAGATGAAAAATGTTGGTGCTTTATATGTCATGCACCTAACTAGAGGCTAGGCCACAAATGCAAGGGAAAACAATTATATATGTGTGAAATAGAGATAAATAGTGACAAAGACAAAGATTTAGAATATTCTAATGAAGAATCCAAAAAAATGTAGCCATCAAATTAAAAATGCTTCAAGTACGAAGCATTTGAAGGAGGTATGACTTATAGTATAACTAAATTCTCATTAATAATTAATATATGTAATCATTAATATTTGTAATTGACGGTTGTGAAGGGTGAATCTCTTCACAAAAAAATATATATAAGGATGATCATTCATTGTCGTAATACAGAATGGAATAACATATAATAAATATATATATTATATATCTAATCCCACCGGTTCTTCAGGGAACATGCCAACGGTTCAAGAAAAGGAAAATAAGGTAGGGTAGAAGAAAGGACCTATCCAATTCTGAGGTTGTGGAGAAGCACACTTATTGAGAGATTTCCCCCATAGGCATCAAGACAATCAAATATTCTACAATGTCTAGAATGAAAATACAATTGATGATGTATTTTGGAGTGTGCCCAAGATTTATACAGGAAGACCACCAAGCTTCGGTGGTGGAACTAGAAGGTAAAATTGTAAAACAACCCATTTCAATTTTGATTAACATTCATTCTAACCTTAGATATATATTTCCCCAAGTCATTGAAAAATGTGCATTATAGATATGGAAGCATGAAAAATTATGGTTAGTTGAAATAGCCACAGGGACTAAGAGGAAGGTGAAAGAAATGATTGAAGCCTGCCCATTTGAAATGAATGGAATGCATACTCAAGTAGCCTTGAACCCGGTTCTTTTGGGGTCATATGACATGTTTATAGGCAGGGATTGGTTGGATTTCCACAAAGTGAAAATAAACCGTTTTCATACAAATTTTGATTGTGAATATGAAAAGGGAAACAAAATGGTGTTGCAGGGCATCCAAAAGCCTATATATATAAGGAAGACAACAAAATTACAACACAATAAATATAGCAGAAAACCCTATCCCCTATATGTTATATAAGTGTTAAATTCAGCAGAAAGTAGCAAGATGAAAATAGAATACCACTCGGTGTTGCATGAGTTCCGATACATGTTTCCATAGGAGATGTCACGACTGCCTCCTAGGAGGGACATTGGCTTCTCAACAGAATTTATGCTAGGAGTAGTACCTACATATAAGGTACCTTATAGGATGAGTGTAGTGGAGTTGGTGGAGTTAAAAATACATCTAAAGGAAATTATAGACAAGGGGTATATTAGGCCTCTCGTATCCCCATGGGGAGCACCATATTTATTCGTAAAGAAAAATGATGGTACTCTCAAACTGTGTATGGAATATAGACAATTAAATAATATCACCATCAAGAATAAATACCCATTGCCTAGAATTGTTGATCCTTTTTATCATATCAGAGGGGATAAATGTTTTCTAAAATAGACTTGAGGTCTGGGTACCATCAAGTTAGAATTAAGGATGAAGATACTCATAAGACTACATTCAAGACAAGATACAAACACTATGAGTTTGTGGTGGTGCCTTTTGAACTTACCAATGCACCAACCACATTTATGTGTTTGATGAATAGTATTTTCAACAAATACTTGGATAGGTTTGTCTTGGTATTCATTGATGACATCCTAATCTATTCAAAAACCTAGGAGGAGCATGAGCAACACCTCAAATTGGTGTGAAAGGTTTTGAGATAACACCAAATGTATGCTAAGTACAACAAATCTGATTTCTTCCAAAAGCAGATCTAATATTTGGGTCATGTAATTTCGGGAGAGGGATTGACAGTAGACCCAGAAAATATTAAAGCCATCATGGATTGGCCAGCACCTAAAGTTGTGTCTGAGTTCAGCTCATTTATGGGGTTAGGTGGATATTATAGAAGGCTCATTAATGGTTTTTCCAAAATCAACCATCAAATCACTTCCCTGCAAAGAAAATGAGTGGAATTTGTGTGGTCAACAAATTATGAAATGAGCTTCCAATAGTTGAAATATCTTTTGCCAATGCTGCTATCTTAAAAATTAGAGATCTTGAGAAAGATTTCCTAGTTTGTACAGATGCTTTTAAATAAGGACTTGGTGGATTCCTCATGCAAGAATGACATGTAGTCTACTATGAATCACAAAATTTGAATGAGCATGAGTAGTGTTATGTCACTCATGAATTAGAATTGGCAACCATTGTGTATGCCTTGAATATGTGGAGACACTATTTACTTGGAAGAAGGTTTTTATTAATGACAGACCATTGTGGGATGAGGTACATATTCGATTAGCCAATTTTAAATTCCAGACAAGCCATATGGATGGTTGTAATCATGGATTTTGATTTTGAAATCATACACATTAAAGGAAAAGAAAATCGAGTGGTAGATGCACTCAACAAATGTAGGGAGACAATCCACTTAGTAGCAATAAGCACATGTGAGTCTAATATAAAGCACTAAATAAAAAGTTCCCTACAGGGTGACAAACAATTCAACTCAATAAAGGAAAGCTTGCAACAAGATCCCAAAGTGTAGAAAAATGAAGGATACCAACTCATAAAGGATGGGATATTGATATATAATAATAGATTGTACATACCGAATTTGATTGAGCTGAAAAATCTCATTGTGGATGAGTTTCATAGGATACCGTATGCAGATCATCCAAGTTACCAAAAGATGATAATAACAATAAGAAAATTATATTTCTGGATGAGGTTGAAAAGGGATATTGCATAATACATTGTTGGGTATCTTGAGTGCCAACAAGTCAAGGTTGAGAACAAACAACCAATAGTTTTGTTGCAGCCAGTGCAGATTCTAGCATAGAAATGGGAGATTATTTCCATGGATTTCATAACAGGATTACCAAGGACAACAAAAAAACATAATGCAATCATGGTGGTGGTGAAAAATTTGATTAAGGAAACTCACTTTATCCCCATTAAATCCACTTATAAAGAAATAGATATTGTTGATATATCTATAAAAGAAATTTTTAGATTGCATGGCCTGCCAAAGACAATTATTTAAGATCAGGATGCGAAATTCACATCAAATTTATGGGAAAGTTTATTCATAGGATTTGGAATGAAATTGGATTTTATCGCTGCTTACCATCCTCATATAGAAAAACAAACTAAGAGAGTAAACAAAGTGCTAGAATATGTGTTGATGTATGCTATGCACCAACCCAAGAAATGAGAGGAACATTTTCCTTTGGTAGAATTTTATTACAACAATGGCTATCAAGAATCATTGAAAATGAGCCCTTTTGAGTATCTATATGGAAGAAAATGTAGAGTCCCAATCAGCCAGGATAATCCAGTAGACATGATTACCCATGGGCCTAATATGTTGAAGGAAATGGAGCAAGAAGTAGTCAAAATTAAGAAGGATTTGAAAGTGGCTCAAGATAGGAAAAAGAGCTATGTTAATAGAAAATAAACTCATAAAGAGTTCAAAATAGGATATCGTGTGTATGTTAGAGTCAAGAGAAAGAGAATCTACGTAAGGATGGGTACTTGTCTCAAGTTGGAACCCTTCTATTGTGGAACATTCGAGATTATAGAAAGGGTGGAACTGGTGGCATACTGACTTGCTATGCCTCCCACTGTCAAATCCCATAAAATTTTCCATGTATATTTATTAAAGAAATATGTGCATAATACTAATCATGTTATTGATTGGACTGTGATCTAGGAGGAGCCAGAAGGATAATTCCATCCCGAGCCTCAATGCATCCAGGATAGGAGGGAGACACTGGTCCATAACCAAGCCATCGCGCAAGTCAATGTGCAGTGGAAACATTTTGGAGCATATGAGGCCACATGGGAGCTGGAGGATGCCATGAAGGTGGCATGCCCATTCTTTTTTTTGTATAAAGACTATTTAAATGGGTAGTAAAACACCAAGGAAAATAATTCTCTTTAAGGGGGACGAGAATGTAAAACCCCATTTTCCCCTAGTTTGTAATTATAAGTTATGAATTAAAAACTATGACTGAAAGACAATGTATTACATCTCTATTTAAGGGTAATTTTCTAACACACTGATTGAATCCTTGAACTATTGGACATGATAACATAAGAGGAAATTTGGTGAGGGGTTTGGGGAATTACCTTACCTTCCAAATGGTTCTTCCTGATTTATTTCCCTCTTTTCCCCTTTTTCAAAAAAAAATCAATTAATGTAGAGAGTCTTGGTAGTTGAGCCACCAACTTCCCACCTTAATGGAAGCATGGAGGATGGCTAGGATAACTGAATACTATTAGCCTTAGGTACATCATATTACCCACCTCATTTTGGGAGCTAACCCACAAGTTCCTCTGGAAAAGAAGAAAGAAATAATGCATAGGAACCATGGGGAGAATGGAAAAAGGGAGGGAGTGGAAATGAAAAGCAAGGAGAACAGATGTCGGGAGTTTGATTTTGACTGTAATTCAAGTATCTAGGAACCCATAAACTTGACCTGAGAAAGAGGGAAACAAATGGGATGACTACTAGAAAGAGAGTGGCATTGAGAGGGGAGGGCATTGAAGGACTGATGGGGAAGTGAAAGGACTCCTTATGCACTTGAAACCAACTAGAAAGACACCTAATAAATTCATGGAGGACCTGGGCTAGGTGGGTGGTGGGGGGATTTTCTACTGTGTGATTTACAATAAAGGAGGGTTTCCTTCACTTTCCTAAATCCTCCTGAGAGAGATTTGAGTTTTTCTTGGTGGTATCATGACCTATATTAAGGGTGGCCTGCTATATAAATTCCAATTCAAAATAGACTACAATTGGGTGGGAAGGCGTACACCCACAATTAGTTGGGTTGGCTAGTCTTTACACTGAAATTAGATAAGTATCTCTTGTTTTTTTATGCACTTGTAAAGATATGTGTATTAGCATATCTCATTGAGTAAGTATGAAAGGGATGAAATGAATACCCAAGTTAGTATTCTCTATATTCTTGTTATTTTCTTATCGGTTAATATCTTTCTAAAACTTGGGATTAATAGAAAGAATTTGTGCTATGTTTTTTTACCTAAAATGTCTCGTGCATGTTTATTGTTGGTTGTGAACTAAATTTTAATTGTGTTAATGGTTTGAGCATAATGAATTATCGTGAACTATGATTTGAAACAAGTGTTGAAATGTACCCAAAAATAGTTAATGAATTTATGGTAATGATTATGTAAGGGAGGCCAGAGGAGGTCACTAACCTTATGTGTTCCATGTTCATGAAATGGAAAGCTTGTAAGATGTAAAATATTCAATCATGTTTCTAGAAGGACTGTGGGACTGATGAGTTCAGAAATAACTCCTTAACCCGATGAAACCCCTGTTAAAACTGGAATGAAACAATAGTCGTTGATATATAGTGGTGAACTAATCACAATCGTTCATTGAAGATATGGGTGCCATCCATTGACATAACCATCCCTCATGAATCCAATTGATTCCAATTGGCTTAACCTTAACCTGCTCAAGTTCCTATTAAAAATTTGAGAAAAATGGAAGTGATTGGATCGAAGGGGAGGACAAACCTACACTAATCAATCACCACCAAATCTTGGAAACCATGGGAAGAGCCCCGAGTTAACTGAGTCACTGGAGAACCAGACCCCCTAGTTAGTGTGACCATTTTGAATCTCGGTGCTAGTGGGGCCAAGTTCCAACCCAAATTTTTTCCCCTTTTACGCTTGTAAACAAAAAGGGGAGAGGGGAGGAAAATGTATTGATGTATTGTGCCATGTGGTGGCCATCCTAACTTATTGAAATATGACAAGTATCACCACTTTTTTGGAATAGGGAGGGTCTGTGGCCTATATTTTCTTGTGAGATGAGAATAAATATTAACCTTTAGATCTAAGGGTGGAGAATTATTATCCATTGGATGCGAAGAGGAGTAACCAGCCTTCGAGACACTAGATCTCTTAGGAGCTAAACCTTTGTTTTACCTCCTTGGTTCCTTGGTGCCCAATTGGGCATGGTTCCAAGAAGGGTTTTGGTCCTTTCCTTGTGAGGGTATGAATGGGAGAAAGTTAGGGCATGTTTCTATGAAGTCAAAATGATGTCATGTTTCATTTAGTTAGTTTCCAATAGGAAGTGGATAGGTGTTAGCACTGGCGTTGATATGATCTCTTATGCCCAGTGATGACATGTCGTGCCACGTCATTCCATGGGTCACATTATGGCTGGTCCATGTGTCATGAATATAATGTGCCACGTGTCTAGGATAATCAGACTCCATCATAGAGTTTCATATGGGGTCAAAGGACGTGATGATGTTGGCAGCCACATTTCATGCCTTGTCATTGAGGTCATGTCATCATGGTGACTGGTCAAATTGTAGGGTGTCATGCCAAGTGGCATGCCCCGTCAAACCCATGCATCTGTGGTGTCGGCTAGACCATTAAATCATGCACGTAGGAAGGATTCCTATGATTTTGTTAGGGGTCCAGGTGCCCGATGGGGTTAGAGTCTGGGTTCTCGATGGTGTTAGGTGCATGGTATTCGAGTTGGGGTATGGTCTCAAGGACCGGACCACCAGATAACCAACAACTAGAAGCTTTCAGGATTTGAGTTCTTGCGAATTCTAGTTCCCGGATTCCCAATTATGTGAGGTTTCATGTGAAGGGTTGCACCAATCCCACATCAGCTAAGTTGAATTACCACATCAGGGTTTCTTACCTCGACACATCATCTCTCATGCAATCCATGTTGGATGTATGGCGTGACATGGATCCACATGGGTTTTAGGTGGGACATGACCTAAAATTTCAGAAATCCCTAACATTTGAACCAGGACTCACATTTTTACATAATCATAGTCATTGGGAAGCTATCGATGAGAAGGATTGGATTGTAAGATCAAAATTAAATTTAGATATTCTATTGAGAAGGGTGGTTTTAAGAAAAGAAAAGGGGAATTAGTATACCCCACCGACCTAAGAAAGGTTAGGGTGTCATGTGTGTTACGTATACTGCATCCCCAAAATTCACATCCATATAAGATAATAGGAGTGATAATAGTCTCAAAGAGGTGATTTTTCTTATATCATAGCCAAAGGTCATTGGAGCAATCATTTTCTAGGGATATAAAATATTTATAAATACACCCTTGACATAAATATACTCATTAAATCATGTTTATGTTTTTTATTATGATAATGATGGTGATCACTATTCAATATCAAATAACAACATTTGTCTGTTGGATCTTAAGAACACAAACATTGAAATTAATTAGTATGTTTCAACATATTGTTTCTATGATTAAAAGGATAGGAAAGAAGTTGAAAGTATTTCGATCCATTGCTGATGAATGCAAATTTTTTCAGTAGTGACCATAGTTCAATTCCCATGAGGGTTTTTCCCCTTAGATGTTTCCATGGGGGGAAACAACGGTAGTGTATGAACATTTGAGGTGTTCATTTCACTTCGTATACACACATAATAGGTATATATCCCACCCTCTTTTCATCCTTAATATCAAACATTGATCATTTTTTCTACGAACAAAAAGTTTAAAGGAAAAAGGGTTGGATCCACTATGAGTAATGAGGATTTTTTCACCAGAGACCAAAGTTCAATTCCCATGAGAGATATCTGTTGAGGTGAATACTAGAGCACCATTAGGTGGTGATCAATCAAGTGATTTCACTTAGAGGGATTATATTAAATTGTATTATAACCCATGCACACATACATTAATCAAACCCCAAACTCTCGTCATGTTTAATATTGGAGTCTAAACATTATAGTTTTGGTAAGGCCATAATAATCCCAAAGAGTTTGGATCCACTAGTGAGGAATGGAGATATTTTCACTAGTGACCAAGATTAAATTTTTCCATTTGGCTAATTTTCCTTCTTTTCTATTTTTTTTTACCAATTTCCATTTTTTTCCAAAAATGGTTCACACAACCTATATAAGATAAAATTATTTTACTTAAAACATCACCAATATTTTGTACAAATTATATAAAATATTTAGGAATTTGAATGTTTTTAAAAAAATATCGTTAAAGATGTTATAGTTGGAATTTTAATAATTTATTAATATTCACCAATCTTTCTACACTTTAAGACAATAATGGATCCTTATAATTTCCCTTGTTGGAACAACAAGCTAAGAAATTTCATCACCTCTGGGTCTTATAGATATATTTAGTGTCAACCATGTNTCTCCAAAATCCTTAATAATAATTTTAGATATGGACAAAGTTTATCTCAAAGGGGTTGGATCCATTAGTGATGAATGAAGAGTTTTTCACCAATGACCAAGGATCAACTCTTGTGAGGGAATGCAAGCCATAAAGTCACATGGGGGCACCAACATGTATGGAAAAAATATTATGCGACCTAGATAATAAAGGTGGACCATGCCTTCCTTACTTCAAGGGAGTTATTTACACTTTGGTGCTATATAAGATGGTCTTATTAGATCGATCTATCATGAAATCCTTTTCTTTCATTGTATTTCCTATTGTATGTTGAGCTATGCTCATTTGTTATTAAGTGTTGTGATGGTGTCTTTAAAAACCACCTATTCTTGGAATGTATATCTCTTTGATCTACTAATTATGTAGTTCTCCAAAATCCCTGGTAAATATTTCAGGTATTGGAAATTTTAAACCCAAAGGGGTTGGATCCATTAATGAGTAATGAAGAGTTTTTCATTAGTAACCTAGGTTCAATTTTTGTGAGGGTGTCTAACCCCTAAGGTCACATAGGGGTGATCAAACCCAACCCTCTTATCATCTTGAATATTAGATGTTGATTACAAGAGAAATTTTAAGGGGCTCAATTTTGCAATTTGGTCAATTTTCCATTGTTTTCCAATTGTTTTTGCCAATTTCCATTTTTTTCCAATTTGTTTTTGGCCAATTTCAATTTTTTTTTCAAAACATTTTATTTGCAATTTCAATTTTATTTCCAAAACCAATTTGAAAATTTTTTGTAGGATAAAATTATTTTACTTAAATGATCACCAATATTTTCTAGAATCTATATAAAATCCTTAGAAATTTGAATGTTTTTACAAAAATATTATCAAACATGTTATAATTGGAATTTTAAGAATTAGTAATATTGGCCAAGATTTCTACACTTTAAGACAAGAATGGATCCTAAGAATTTTCCCCTATTGGAACAACAAAATAAGAAATTTCATCACTACTCTAGATATTTTGAATATAGTCAGCCAACTAGGAGAGTTAATTTAGTGGTTAAATGAGTGGTTTGTTAATCTTTCGGCCAATTGGTTAGGTCGACCAGGTAATTTTACTAGTGTGCAAGTTGAAGTATAGTTCAAGGAGTTTGTTACGCAAAATACCTAATCAATGTGGACCATGTGTTCCTTTATTCAATGGATTTAGTTACACTTTGGTACTATATATAGATGGTATTATTGGATTGATCTATCATGGAATCCTTTTTCTTCCTTTTGTTTCCTAGTGTATGTTGAGCTATGCTCATTTAATCTTAAGTGTTTTGAAGGTGTATTTAAACACCACCTCATATTGGAATGTATATCTTCTTAACCTACTAATTCCCTAGTTCTCTAGATAAACATTTCATCTATGAACAAATTTTATCCCAAAGGGATTGACTCCATTAGTAAGGAATGAATAATTTTTCACCAGTGATGAAGATTCAATTCTTGTGAAGGCATACAGCTCCTGAGGTCACATGGAGGCATCTGTAAGTAGTGATATAATGTGTCGGGTTTTAATTGCATTTCCCACACACACACAAGTGTATCACATCTCACCCTCTTGTCATCATTAAGACTTGACACTAACCCTTTCGACTATAGTCAAACATTTTTAGGGTTAGTAAGTATGAGTATATGAGAGGTCATATAAGACTTGAATGGAAACAAGAATTTTCCTATTCATGGGGAATATGTGAATATACCAACAATAAAGTTGAATTTTTGATAGCATACCAAGGAGTCTAGTTTCTAAGGGAAAAAATTGCCTCAAATCTCATAATTATAGGTAACTTAAGAATATTTATCTGTTTTCTCCATGGTGGATCCTTTGCTTCCTCTACCAAAATCTCCAAAATTCTTCAAAAATATTCCACTTGGATCCTCCAATTCCACAATGCCACTCTATTCCATTTGAAAAACCATCTTAACCATGTGGCATATGTAATGGCTAACTTAGGTTTTGTGATAAATAAGGGAGATATCACTCAATGGAATTAAGTTGATCTCTCATATTCCATTCATCCCAAATCACGATAAAAATTCTAAGTCTCAAATTCCCCCTCTAGGGAGATAGGTATTACACCATCGAAAGGTGACCTAGGGAGACAAACTTTATGAAACCAAGGGTATGAGATTAAACCCCCTCCTTATCCCATCAATTTTCTTGCC
>JZKD02S2425866.1:262019-278787 GCA_000966675.3 Picea glauca | reverse complement strand
GTAGTGAAGTTGAAACTTTCGAAGCTCGAAGCTCCGAAGACTGTCTAATCCGTAGATATCGACATTTGTTGGGGACCGTTGATCTTTGGCATCGGTTCGGTTATTCACCAATTCGGTGTTCGGGAGAATTAAAGTGTTGTGAGGAGAAAACTCCCAAAGCTCGAAGTAGTAGAGTGAAGGAGCCTCGAAGCTCTTGATAGGTGTCTTGTGGCTAGGCTCTTGGTTCCAGCCCGCGGTCATATGGGGTTTTGGTCGAATAAAAGGGGGATAGGGCCCAGAATTTGATTTTAAAAGGCTTTCAAGAAGGGGCTTAGAGAAAAAGCTCATGCAGACTTATTATTGGACCTTCACCATAGGAGATTTAAGGACCTATGAAAATTAATAGGGTATTTAGCAGAGATCCGAGAGCTAATCCAACTCTGAAGACAAATGATCCTAGACCGAGAGGTCGTGCGAACCCCGACAAGAGGTGGAGGTTTGCCTCATTTTAGTTCTAGTACAATTCCCACTTTCATTCACAAGATTATAATATTTTATTCTTATTTTATCAATATTAATTTTCTTCTTAAGTTTGTTACCATATAAATATAATATTGATCTCTTAACCTAGTTTTATAATATTTTTTCTTTAATGTAAAATTTAAAATAAAAATAAAAATGGTTATATACGAAGATGAGATTATAAATAACTAATAGTTATATTGACGAGTAATAAGAGAATCTTTAAAATAACCTTCATACCCGTTATA
Organism: Picea glauca; assembly: GCA_000966675.3. Taxonomy (NCBI): domain Eukaryota; kingdom Viridiplantae; phylum Streptophyta; class Pinopsida; order Pinales; family Pinaceae; genus Picea; species Picea glauca. The sequence continues at coordinate 278,038 of JZKD02S2425866.1, read as the reverse complement.
AAATAAATAATGACATGACCAATATAGTTTTAGCAAAAAAATAGAAAATGGAAAATACTAATAGAACCTGAGTACGAAGTTAAGGATCTTAATACAATTAAAAAACAAAACATTTTTTTCTGAAAATAAAAAATTAGAAACATTAATATAACTTAAGGAATCTCAAGTTATATTAAATTATTTTAATATAATTTAATATCATTGAAAAAGAAAGAAAGTATAAAATAAATAATGACATGACCAATATAGTTTTAGCAAAAAAAAAAGAAAATGGAAAATACTAATAAAACCTGAGTACGAAGATAAGGATCTTAATACAATTAAAAAATAAAACAATTTTTTCTAACATTAAAAAATAAAATAAATAGATTAATATAACTTTAGGAATATCAAGTTATATTAAATTATTTTAATATAATTTAATATCATTGAAAAAGAAAGAAAATAGAAAATAGAAAATGATGTGTATTGGGTTTATTTTAAGTTGTTGGGAGGAATAATTGTTATTCTTTTCACTCATTCAATTTTCACAAGTGATATGTTGAGCTCATAATGCATGTATTTTTGTAATGGATTTGAGTCTGTTGTTGACCGACCCTGTGCCTTTAAGATTTTAGGAACATCATCCTTGAAATGAAGGGAAGTACTCAGGGTTTTTTCTAAGCTTTGTAACCTGGAAAAAAATAAAATAGAAAATAATAAAAATAGAATTCATATTTTAACTAGCCTAGATATAACCTTTTTCTATAATAAAAAACTTAAGGAAATGTTTGCATCTTGAGGGATTTGATCCCTCTCAATGCTTGGTAGATTTGGAGTTAAGATGGATCTAGGTTGGTTCTAGTCGTGTGTGGTCACGTGAAAATTATGGAGGATCATCATTATGTATGTATATGTTTGAGATGAATCCGATCATTTGAAATTTACTACGTATCATTTTTATTATAAGAAGTACTAGCAAGAAAGCCACTTAAAAACTATCCATGTCAAAATTTTAAATGCTTATCTTTTCTTTTATCCACACATGGTATCTTTCCCATTTATCCATGCATGCTAGCTTTTCAATATTTCAATATTAATCATATGAGAAAAGAAGTTGATTTTGAAAACCATTCAAACATTTAAATCTCGATACAGTGTCTCTCTTTCTTTACAATATTAATAGTTTCTTTCTTTAGTGTCTTATGTTCCTCATAATTTAGTCTCAATATTTTACATGTTCTTTTTTTAATTCATTTTATATATCTTATCATTACATATATTTTAATATAATAATGGTTTTGTCAAATCCCGCTGGTGTGATTGGTTTTGATGGGTCTCGTTTTGTAAGGCAACCTGGGTTTGAAACTCGACTAGCAGGAGGAGACACCTAAAATTCCATCCATGCTAAGGGTTGGTGTGTCCTAGTCCATGTATGATCCCTGGGTGATTTTGATGACTTAGAGACTCTTGGGTCATAGTTTCCTAGACCACAAGCTAGTCCTGCAAATCACAAACAAACTAGCAAACACAAAAATATATAATAATGGTTTTAATATACAGATATTGAATACTAATAGAGGAATCACACATAATCAAACAAATTGATGGAATTCAATACGAATCTCTTTCACAACATCATAATATGTATTTTGAAATTGGTTTTCACTATGTTATTGTTCAATCCAATTCACTTGATAAATACATTGAATCAATGTCCATGTTTCTTCAAACCCTGAATCATTTTTCACGGTAATATTATCATTGAAATCAATGCACCCTATCGTTTTGGGTTATTCCATTGTTGAAATCAATGAAAATACTTGATTACTCTAGAGTCTAAATCATTTCCCATTGTATCATCACCTAAAATCAATTCATAGGATATTGTTTTGTATTTATCATGAATCAATACAGCTACTTGATTTCTCTAAATCGTTTTTCACTGTATCATCATTGAATCAATACAACCTATTATTTAATGCTACATCATCAATGAAATCAATAAAAAAACCACTAAAAATAATACATAAATATTAAAATGAAAATACTATGTTGAAATCCATCCCATAGACACTGAAATAACTTTATTCCATTTTACATGATCCATTTCCTGATCATGAAAGGAGATGATCAAGTCATTGAACATTCCAATGTAAAATAAAAATGGCTTTCTATTTTATTGTTATGAGTTCATCTTATTTATTGTCTACTCATACACTTTTTTAGTGTTCTGTAATTTTTCTTTTCTTATTTATATATTATAAGTTAAATAATTCTCCATATTTTGTTTTCTCATATGATTTTTGAGAAAATTATTTCATAAAATATAATTACATCATTATTTTTAAGCTCATCGATTAAATTACACTAACTGTAATATCATATGAGTTTCTATTTTTTTATTGGCTTTGAAAAATTGTGACTATATCATATTTTTATGAATTTTGCATAGTCGCACTTTTTTTAACTCTTTCTTTTAAAAAAAAAAACTAATGTAATTAAAGAGTGCAACCTATTGGTTTTGCAATTTTGGTGAATTATACCACTAATGCCACTATATTCAACTCTAAATTGTCAACATGTCATGATTGGAGTTTGATGAATTCATTATAACTAAAATTTGATAAGTTGTTAATAAATTATGAATATGTTTTTGGAAAATTACTTTATGAAATATAAATAATAACTAAATTATTTTAATAATATATTTTTTTCATTTTATTCTAAAAACATATACATTTTCACAATATAATAATTTTTAAATTTACACTATAAAATATCTAATATCATTTGAAAATTATAAATGACTCTATATCACCCATGAAACCATGTAAATATTTTAAGAAACCAAACAAAATACATGTAGTGAAAATAGAGTCCACATTTGTTATTGAGTCATACATACAATTAAAAGAAAGGAAATGAAATGGAAAATGAAACAAAATAAAAGAAATGAAATGGACAATGAAACAAAATAAAGAAAATGAAATGGACAATGAAACACTACTTGCACATTCTTGTCCCTTCTTTCACAACCATAGAGAGTGACTCACTCCCTATAATCAACACCTACCAAACTTTGTCAAGCCAAGATAAAACCTAGTACCAAGTTAAATTGAAACATTTTTAAACACTATTCTATTTATCAATTTTATTACATTTCGACTTGATCTTATAAAAATGATTATTAACCTTATGTCATTTATTTCTAAATTGAGAAAATTTAGGTTATTTTCCTTACTTGGACAAGTAAAAAACATGCGTATATATAATTGAATATTATCATTTTATAATAATAAACATGTTTCAATACTATATATATAAATATAAATGTTAATATACATTATATTATACATATATAAAATTAGGCACATAAAACTTATATATAGTATATTTTCCATAATATAATATAATATATTTAGCTAAATGTATCATCAATATATCATGAGTATATAAATATAAGCATCACATCACATCAAATACAGAATACACTAGAATTTATGTGGAAATCCAAATGGGAGAAAACCATTGAATGTTTTCTTACATATCAAAAGAATACATTCATTGGAAACACCAACTTCCCAATTATCCAGCTACAATTGGAAGGAGATACAACCCCCTATTTACAGGCACCAAGAAGCTTCAACTCCCTGAATTCTATGGATCCAACCAGAAGGAAGCTACAACCCCCTGATTCTCAGGCTCCAACCCGAAGGAATCTCCAATTCCCTATGTTCTTCAGCACCAACCAGAAGGAAGCTACAATCTCCTTTCCTTGCCCCATCCTTCTTCCTTGAAATATAAGTGTAGACCAAACTGTCACTACCACAATCACTGCCACTGTCACTGTCACTACCACTGTCACTGTCACTGTCACTATCACATCAACCTATAACCAATCAATCTGTCACTGTATCCAACCTGTCACTATCACGGTATCATCAACCAACCTGTCACTATCATTGACATACCATCATCAACATGTCACCATTGTTGATACTCTAACATCAATAAATCTAGATCCTATCACATAGATACCATCACCAAATCATGTACATCAACCATGTACATCAACTTGTATCAACCATGCACTTGTACTAAATCGTGCATCAACTATTCACCAAAACTTGTACCAAACCATGCATCAACAATGCACCAACACATGTAACAAACCATGCATCAACCATGCACTAAACCATGCATCAACCATGCACCAAAACATGTACTAAATTGTGCATCACTAATGTACATCAACCATGTACATCAACACCTATACCATTAATATTTGTACCATACCATGTGTTGACCATGCACATCAACCTTGAACATGTACCATAAACCAGGTACCATGAAATACCATATCACTCTCAATCATTCCATGTACCATAAGATATCATCGATGAAGTGCCTCAATCATAACCAAGATAGCCTCAATACCAAGATACCAATATAGCCAAGATGTGCTACTAATCAATGTACCATAACATCAATAGGAGTACCAATATGTACATACATCTCCAAGATATACACCCCATACATGTACCAAGGATATGCCTCACACCATGTACCAAATATGTGCCTCATACATATACTAATGCCTCAACAAGATACCAAAGGTATGACCATCACAACATCAAACCATGTGCCATATATCTCAACAAGGTACCAACATCACAAGGATATGTCTCATACCAAACCAGATGCCAAGATAGCCAACATTTCACTTCTAACAATGTATCACATCATCATCAAGATGTAACATATCACATACCATCACCACCATTCCTTAAGCATGTTCCATACCATAACCAAGCATAAGAAATATGTTAAGAACCAAATATCAAAATAGCATAAAAAACCTCAGAATAAGTACTCAACGCCTTGAAAAAGAGAGAATTTCAGATAATAAGCCTCTTCAAGGGGGCAACCTCCTTATACACCACACAAATTTCCAAATACAAGATGATTCCAAATGAAAATGTCTCCTTGGTATATATAGGAGACTAGGAGGTACAATTACAATTAATGGACCCAAGCTGACATAAATAAAATAACATTACTATTGTAATATGCCCCAATTAACCCCAGATGGGGTGATAGTTGGCTAAGGGGAGAAAGGTGGCGCACATATGGAAAGGGAAGTTATTACCCCTAGCCTCCAACCATACAACTATTCCTCTTGATTGATGGGTTCTCACATGGTAGTAATGGTAGTGCTCTACAACACCAACTGGAATTCAATGTCTCCTTGCAGTCATTTCTTCGGCCTTTATGAAGGTATGTGCCCTCGAGCACTATGTCATTATTCATCTTTCACCATCTCCCATTCACTCCCTAGGCACTCTGTCATTCCAACTCTCCCAGACTTCGAGTTGCAAACATTGTGTCATCCCTACTCTCTCAGAGATATCCATCACTATGTTGGCCTCCCTCCTCCATTTTCATTTCACCAGCGTAGTACCTCTAGTCGGTCTCTCTGCCATTATTCCTAAAGAACGCAGTAAACCCAAAAGAGGGCCACAATATTATAGTTTTCTCGCTCGACACAACCGCCCTAATCCCTCACATCCTTTGATTCCAACCACCAGCACTGGCCAGAATTGGCTTGATTTTCCTTTTCCAAACACTCCACACTCATCCCCTCCCCCCATCGAAACAATGCCTGACCTAAGAAGTTTCCCAGTGGAGGAATAAATACTTCCTCTTGGGTCGTAGCCTTTAGAAGACATACTAGGGCTATATATCAACACCAATCCTCAAGCCAGGCCTTTGGAGCATGGTGGATGTTTGGTTGAAGAAGAAATACCCCCTAGTTGGTTGACAAATTGGATTTCTCAAAACAACACCTATGGAAATGTCCTTATATGAAATTCTGCCACCAGATTTGGATGAAATTCCACCAACAACTTTTGATGAAGATACAACTCTGCGCACAGATACAGGTGGAAAATTGAGCAACCTCTTCTCAACCAACATTGTATTTCGGATGACCACCTCCAGCTGATATTTCATATGAGGCGAAACCTAGAGGAGAAACTATTGGCAGGTTTACAGTTGGGAGTCAGCTTGTCATTGATGGCAAGAACAACGATGGCAAGAGCAATGATGGAAAATATCAGCACAATCAACAATGCAGCGATAATGGAAGAGGAGGAGAAACAGTGAGATCATAAGCGTAACAATGAAGAGCAACAATGATCATTGAATCCCATTCAGAATTCCCGATGACCGTTAGATCTAAATCCAGACAGGAGGAGCGCACAGATGGAGGACAGATCTCGGGCATTAGATCTGAGCACGGGGTCCGACCATCGTTGTATCCAGGAGAACCTTCATGTTCTTTAAAGTGCAAGGAGAAATAGGCTTACAAAATCTTGAAAGCAGGTGTACCGTCCATCTTTGGGCAGGAAACGTGGTCACAGATCAACATTTCGCTGACTGAAAGGTCAAAGGAAGGAAGTTCTCTAACCTTCCAACTCGTGATATGCGAAATCGCGATATGATCTGAGCCGTATGATCTGGAGTAATTACGAAGGACCTGCAGCTGTTAGATCTGGTGAAGCTGCAAGGCGGATAAGACCAAGAGTCATCCAACTCTCCAAAACTATGACAAAATCCCGTCCGTCCATAGAGGATAGTCGTGGATCATTGGATCCGGAGGACACATGTCGAAAGTTCATCATTTTACTGACTGGAAAGTCAAAGGCATGAGGTGCTCTATCATTCCAACTCACGAAATGATAAATCGCAATATGATTTGAGCCATTGGATCAAGATCTAATCTAGGCCATCAGATCCAGGAGGTAGATCGTGACAGACCACATCAGAAAGGACAGGTGGATGCCTACATCATCAATGACACATGGCATGAATAGAAATTGACAAGTGTCAAGTTGATTTGGCATTTCAGGAATGTGAAAATCATGAATATGAGTGACACATGGCAGCCACTCAGGTCACAACATGTCATCGAGTGACATCATTTCAGGAATTTAGTTTTGGGAKTTTTAGCAACAAATCTCCCCCAAAGTCCTGAAAGATGAAGTTTTGGGGYAGAGGATAGCCATCCAATCACCATGSATCATGGACCATTGATCTGAAGAGMGAAGTGCTCAAATKATTAGCGAGTGGTCATAGGTTATGGTCACATCATTGAGAKTTGGAGGRAGGCGCTAATAGATAAACTCCATTTCGAAGATCGCGATATGGAGAGTCGTGAAGTCTCACCACAGGATTCCCAAAATTGCAATTCGMAAAAGMGCTTTATCGATAAGCGCTTGGTCACAGCCGGTGATCATGAGAATGGAAGGAGCCAATATAGCTAAGMTCCTTTTTGAGGTTTCAGATATCGTGACTTGGAGAGTCGAGATGCCTTGCAACAGGAATTTGCAATATGCGAAATCGCGAAATACCTTTTTGATTAGACCCATGGTCGCARCCAAGGTCACATTGTCRAAGGTTTAAGGGAGGAKCTAGTAGCCAGCATGCARCTAAGCTCCATTTTAGAGATCRCGACTTGGAAAGTCGAGATGCCTCATACCTATATYCCCAAAATGCGAGTCGTGAAAGMRCCTTCTGAATAGGTGTTTGGTCACCGCCTGAGACCACATGTGAAAGGGAGGGTGAAAGGTGCCAAAGGCATAAGGCTGCAGAGGTTCGCACTRTAACGAYTAGAGATCATTGATGGTTTCGGCCTGTCAACAGGAKTAGTTGTAGAGTGATCGCCAGAGGAGMTSAAGAGTCRTGAGGTAACTTMTAGAGGAATGAAGACTGTTCGTAGAGATGATTGACAGATGGAAAAGGGTTGTAGTCTGTAACTGTGACAAAGAGGACGAGCTCGACTGTGATAGAGAAGACGAAGAGTCTCAACTACCAGAGAGGCTAAGCAATCTTAGAATAGTGCACATTGAGGATGAACGCATGAGCAGAACCGCCAGGGAAGATGAAGAGTTGGTGTGATGATCAGGACAGGTGTTGGCATGATGCTTCATGCACAAAAGATAAGATATGGAGTGCTCTAGGAGAGCCTTTTGGGCATGCAGAGAGAAGTCCTTTGGGTATAGGACCAGAAGGATATATGTGGTGCAACGCATAGAGTACACGAGGTTGTTGGGGAGTGATCGATGTGTGTAGAAGCATGATGTGCAATAGATGAAGCATAGAAGAAGAAAAGAACAGAGATGCATATCTGTGAGAGGAAGAGAAAGCTGAGGTGGTGATGCAAAGATAGAGCAGAAGATCAGAAATCTCAAGAAGATGCAAGCAGGAAGAAAGTGATGCAGGCAGAGCAGGGCAGTGTAACAGAATAGTGATGAGACTGGTAAGCCATTGATAATCAAAAACACCGAAAAATTAGATATAGCCTTCATATCCATGCTTGAACCCAATAATTTTAATGAATCTAGCAAATATGACCATTGGGTTAAAGCCATGAATGATGAACTTAATCAAATTGAGAAAACCAATACGTGGGAGATGGTTCCTAGACCTGAAGGAAAAAATATCATTGGTTCCAAATGGATCTTTAAGAACAAAATGAATGAGAAGGGACAAGTTATCAGTAACAAAGAAAGATTGGTTTGTAAGGGCTATGCTCAAATATAAGGACTGGAGTTTGATGAAACATATGCACCAAAACAAAGACTAGAAGCGATCATAATATTTCTTTTCTATGCTTGTCATAAAAGGTTTAAAGTCTATCAAATGGATATCAAGTCAGCATTTCTAAATGGATATTTAAAAGAAGAAGTCTATATGGAACAACCCGAGGGTTTTGAACTATCAGATAATCCTGACCTTGTCTGCAAGCTGAAGAAATATTTATATGGGTTGAAACAAGCCCCTCGTGCCTGGTATCATAGACTGCATGGATGAAAGGAAAAGTACGAGTGGAGGTGCGTTCTTCTTAGGAGATTCTCTAGTAGCGTGGTTGAGTAAAAATCAAGGTTCCATTTCTTTATCAACTATAGAGGCATAATACATTTTTGTTGCTACTTGTTGCACTCAGATATTATGGATGATTTAGACACTTGCAGACTTGGAGGTAAAATATACTGCACCGATCCCAATTCATTGTGATAACAAAAGTGCCATAAGTGTGTCAAAGAATCCTGTATTCCACTCCAAGACCAGGCATATTCCCATAAAATACCATTTTCTGAGAGAGAAAGTCACCAATCAGATTGTTCAAGTTCATTACATTCCAACCACAGAAAAATTTACAGACATATTTACTAAACCCCTAACCAAGACACCATTTGAATATCTTCGTCAAAAGATGGGTGTCATCCTGTCTCACACCTAAAAGAGTCCATCCTGTTAGGGGGAGTATGTGTTGGTTGAATATATAATACCTCTGACGAGTACTGCAACAGCTCAGGGGGAGCATGTTTTCTTTGAAATTGATGTCAAAGGGGGAGAAAAGGAGTGGTCCAGACCGGATGCTATAGCTGGAGGTCCAAACAGATTAGCGCAGCCGTTCAAAGTTTCCATCAATGCCAAAGGGGGAGATTGTTGGCAGGTTTACAGTTGAGAGTGAGCTTGTCATTGATAGCAAGAACAACGATGGAAAGAACAACGATGGCAAAGATCAACACGATCAGTAGTACAACGATAATGGCAGAGGAGGAGCAATAGTGAGATCATAAGTGTAATAATGAAGAGCAACAGTGAGATCATAAGTGTAACAATGAAAAGAAACAGTGATCATTGAATCCCATTCATAATTCCCGATGACCATTAGATCTAAATCCAGACAGAAGGATCGTACAGATGGAGGATAGATCTCGGGTGTTAGATATGAGCGCGGGGTCCGAACATCATTGGATCTAGGAGAACCTACACATTCTTTAAAGCGCAAGGAGAAGCGGGCTTACAAAATCGCGAAAGAAGGTGGATCGTCCATCTTTGGGTAGGACACGTGGTCACATATCAACATTTCTCTAACTGAAAGGTCAAAGGAAGGAATTTCTCTAACCTTCCAACTCGCGATAAGATCTAGGCCGTGTGATCTGGAGTAATTACGAAGGACCAGAAACCGTTAGATCTGGTGAAGTTGCAAGGAAGATAAGACTAGGAGTCATCCAAATCTCCAAAACTGTAAAGGAATCCTGGTTGTCCATTGAGGATAGTCATGGATCATCAGATCTGGAGGACACATGTCGAAAGATTGTCATTTCGCTGACTAGAAAGTCAAAGGCACGAGGTGCTCTATCATTCCAATTCGTGAAATGCGAAATCACGATATGATCTGAGCCGTTGGATCAAGATATAATCTGGGTCATCAGATCCAGGAGGTAGATCATGATAGACCATGTTAGAAAGGACAGGTGGCAGCCTACGTCAGAAATGACATGTGGCACAACCAGACATCGACAAGTGTCAAGTTGATTCGACATTTCAGGAATGTGAAAATCATGAATATGAGTGACACGTGGTAGCCACTCGAGTCACAACATGTCATCAAGTGATTTCATTCTGGGAATTTATTTTCGAGAGTTTTAGCATCAAATCTCCCCCAAAGTCCCGAAAGCGGAAGTTTCGGGGTGGAGGATAGCCATCCAATCACCATGGATCATGGACCATTGATCTAAAGAGTGAAGAACTCAAATGATTAGTGAGTGGTCATAGTTTGTGTTCACATCATCGAGATTTGGAGGAAGGCGCTAACAACTAAACTCCATTTCAGAGATCGTGATATGGAGAGTTGTGAAGTCTCACCACAGGATTCTTGAAATCGTAAGTCGCAAAAGTGCTTTATCGATAAGCGCTTGGTCACAGTCAGTGATCATGAGAAGGGAAGGAACCAGTCTAGCTAAGCTCCTTTTCGGAGTTTCGGAGATCGCAACTTGGAGAGTCGAGATGCCTCGCAACAGGAATTTGCGATATGCGAAATCGTGAAATACCTTTTTGATTCGGCCTGTGGTCGTATCCAAGGTCACATTTTCAAAGGTTTAAGGGAGGATCCATCATGCAACTAAGCTCCATTTCAGAGATCGCGACTTGGAAAGTCAAGATGCCTCATCCTCAGATCCCCAAAATGTGAGTCATGAAAGCACCTTCTGAATAGGCATTTGGGGAGTGCCTGAGGCCACATGTTAAAGGAAGGGAGAAAGGATCCAAAGGCATAAGGCTATAGAGGTTCACGTTGTAACGACTAGAGATCACTGATGGTTTTGGCCTGTCAACTGGAGTAGTTGTAGAGCGATCGCCAGAGGAGTTGAACAGTCCCGAAGTAACTTCCAGAGGAATGAAGACTGTTCATAGAGACGATTGATAGATGGAAAAGGGTTGTAGCCTGTAACTGTGACAAAGAGGACGAGCTCGACTGTGACAGAGAAGATGAAGAGTCTCAACTGCTAGAGAGGCTAAGAAATCTTAGAACAACACACATTGATGATGAATGCATGAGCAGAACCACCAGGGAAGATGAAGAGTTGATGTGATGATCAGGACAGGTGTTGGCATGATGCGTCATGCACAACAGAGAAGAGATGGAGTTCTCTAGGAGAGCCTTTTGGGCATGCAGAGAGAAGTCATCTGGGTATAGGACTAGAAGGATATATGTGGCACAACACATAGAGTACACGAGGTTGTTGGGGAGTGATCCATGCATGTACAAGCATAATGTGTAGGAGCTGAAGCATAGAAGAAGAAAAGAATAGAGATGCATATCTATGAGAGGAAGAGAAAGCCGAGTTGGTGACGTAGAGACAGAGCAGAAGATCAGAAATCTCAAGAGGATGCAAGTAGGAAGACACTGATGCAGGCAAAGCAGGGCAGTGTAACAAAACAGTGATGAGACTGGTAATCCATTGATGAAAATTATATTACTGTAATAAATTTCAGTAGAAAATATTTATAATCAGGGTGGTAGGGAGGTGCTAGGGAGGATTGTTGTCCTTAGAGGTTCAAGTGGGTTCTTGAACATAGGGAGTTGTAGCTTCCATCTAGTTGCAGCCAGAGAAACCAGGGTGGCAGGGTGGTGCAAGGGAGAACAAGTGTTCTATGTTATACAGGTTGTAGCCTGTGTGACTGGAAGTTGGTGCTTCCATCTAGTTGATGCTGGAACAACCAGGGAGTTGGTGCTTCCTTCTAGTGGGTTCTAGAGAAACTAGGGAGTTGGTGCTTCCTTCTAGTAGGTGCTAGAGAAAACAGAGAGTTGGTGCTCTCAACAAGTTGCAGCTTGCAAAACAGAGGTTGTAGCCTCACAATGAGATTGGAGCTCATAAGTATGATAATGTATAGAATGTAAAGATTACTTATCATATAAATAAGAAGAGGTTTTTACTCTTTATGGGTTTCCTCAAGAAATATCTATCTCTGTGTATTTAATGTGTGTGATTGATGTTGAATGATTTAATGCTTACTTTCCTGCATTATTGTGATTGTCATGAGGTGAATTGTAAAGAGGTTAACATAAGAAAAATTGTTTAAGCATGGTAACAACTGATTCACCCCCCCTCTCAGTTGTCCAACAACAACTGCATAATCAATGCACCCTCATTCGGCGCATGGACCTCATGTTCGACTCTTTGGCAGGTACTTCAGAAAAATTGTGTTGTCCAACCTATGGACAAATATTTGTCTTCACCTATAGCTTCGATGGATGCCCTAGTTCACCACATCTCTAGATTCTTTTATTTTTGTATATCAAGAACTAGTTTTAGACTTTTTTTAGTTTTTTTAAATCTCTCTGGTGTATGGTAGCAACCATGTTTGGTTGGCTAGTATGGGATACAGTCTTGGATACATGATACTAGGCACATCACACTTTTGATGCATGATACCAGACATGTTATATTTTTTTTACATGACACTTGTCATGTATTAATTCACACTTCTTCTAAGATATATTCAAGCCACCTATTTTGGTTTCCCTTTTGTGGCGAAACAGGTGGTGAAACATGATCACTGTACTGATTCAAAGATTTTAAGGTAATATATATAGTTTCTCTTTTATTTAAAAAACAAATATTCCCCAATTAAGGGGTAATGTGCCACTATTTAGGGATTAACATGCCCCTCCCCTTCTATACAAAAGACTCATCTTCAAAAGTGGAATCTTCAGTAGGTAGTTTCCTCCACTTAATGAGATACTCTAAAAATGGATCTATTCCTCAACTGGAGAATTATTGTGTCAGTGATATCTTTAGGCTCCAATATAATTTTTCCTTCCTCGTCAAGTTCTGGAAATACAGTTTGAACTAGGATCTTGTCACCTATATCCTTCTTTAAGCATGAAACATGAAAAACTAGGTGTACTCGCGAAGATGCAGGAAACTTCAATTTGTATGCCATAGTACCAATCTTTTGCAACACATTATAAGCACCATAGTATTGTGGTGATAATTTATTATCCTTATTAAGTTGCTTGAGGGACATATGTTTGTATGGTTGTAGTCTTAAAAATACCCAATCCCCTGCTTAAAAAATTCTTTCTCTACGATGTTGATCTGCTTGTTGTTTCATGCGATTTTGTGCCATGGTCAGGTTTGTTGGAAAACTGAGAGGGGGTCGTGAATCAGTTGTTACTGTTCTTAAACAATTATGGCCATTTTAAACTCTTTACAGGACACTCAATGACAATCACAATAATGCAGGGAAGTAAGAAATAAAATATTCAACATCAATCACACACATGAAATATATAGAGACAGATATTTCCTAATGAACCCCATAAAGGGAAACACGTCTTCTTCTTAATATGATAAGTAATCTTTATTTTTTGTACATTATCATTATTATGATCTCCAACTCATCTGGAGGCTACAACCTCTTTTTTACAATAAACAACTTGCTGAGAGCACCAACTCTCTGGTTTCTCTAGCACCCACTAGAAGGAAGCACCAACTCCCTGAGTATTCCAGCACCAACTGGATGGAAGCTACAACTTCTAGTCACATAGGCACCAACCTCAACAACATAGAACACTAATTCTCCCTTGAAACACCCTACCACCCTGGTTTTTTCTGGCTGCAGCCAGATGGAAGCTACAACTCCCTATGCTCAAGCACCCACTTGAAACTTTGAGGACACCAGTCCTCCATAGAACCTTCCTACCACCCTGAAATATAAATATTTTGTTTTCATAAATTTATCACATTGATACATCATTTATCTATGGATTACCAGTATCATCATTGTTCTTCTACACTGCTCTGCTCTACCTGCATCAGTGTCTCTCTACCCACACCCTGCACTTTCTATTCTCCTGCATTTTATACTCTGTGAGCCATCTCACTTCTATGAACTATGCCTCTGCATGCTCTTCACTGCATCATTGTTCTACCCTACAGGTAGTTCAATGCATCTCTTCCTCACAACTGCATAGCTAAATCATGGACCCACTTTCACTTCTTTGTTCTGCCTGTTTTTGTCACATCGAGTCCTGTGCCTGATCATCATAACAACTCTTCATATTCTCTGGTGGTTATAATCAGCGTGTTCATCATTTGTAGGCATTATGCCCAGATTCTGTAGCTTCTCTAGCTGTCAAAACTCTTTGTCTTCTCTGTCAGTTACAACCATTCAATTATGGCTTCTTTGGCTTCTACACCCCTTCTCTGGTGTGACCACCGATGGTGACCAAACGCTTATTCAAAAGGTGCTTCCTGATTTATATCTAGTGAGCATTGGCTCTGTTTCACAATATGACCTTGGGCTATGAGCTTCATGTGACCATGTGATTGCAGGCGTGTCTATAGGCGGTTTGAGGGAAACCCATTTTTCACCCTGCAATTCACTACAAGATTCCATGTGTCCTTTCTCAAAAACTGTGGTTTCAATTGCAACCCACTCACGAAAAATTAAGACATGAGCATGTTTTGGCCCTGCAATGGAGCATGACCTTCGATCTCATGATCTTGACGATTCTCCTGAATGGATGGTTCAGATCTGTCCCCTCAAGTCTACGGACCAAATCTCACCTTCCTATATCAACAGTTGAGATTTAATTCGTGATCCAGGCTTAGGGAGTTTCAAATCTCAAATCCTACTGCTACTGATTGGATATCTATCCTCTTCAATCGAAAATCAATATTTTCTCCATGAGTCCGGACTTCGGGCCTTTCAATTATCAAACTCCACTTGCTCCCGAAGAATTTCACCCAGAGTCCACGATCCAACAATGCGTGTCCCTCTCGGATCAAAGGTCGAGATATCCTTCAGGTCTCTAGACATCATAGATTTCAATTCTCAAACTTGACACTCTCCTAGAATTATTTTAGCCAGATTCCATAGATTCCTACCATGTGTCCTCCTCGAATCAACAATCCTCGTTCACTTCTGGACTTTGACACTTCAACTCTTCACGACTTCAACCCTTCGGCCTTTTGACACTCCGACCTTCGGGACTTCAGAACTCTTTCCTTCAAATTGGTGGTGAAAATCCCGAAGTAAAACTCTCAGAGTGACTTCACTTACTTACGTCACTTGATGACACATCATGAGCCTAGTAGCTGCCACATTTCACTCGGATTTGTGATTTGCACATACTTGAAGTGCCAAATCAACTTGACACTTGTCATTGTCTAATTGTGCCACATGTCCTTGCTGACGTGGAATTCCACATGTCCATGCTGACGTGGTCTGCCACATGTCCTTGAGGATGTGATTTGATGACATAGATATCCCTAATCTAATGGTCATCATCTGTTCTCCAGATTCGATGGTCCTTATTCATTTTTGATTTCCAGGCTTCGTTTTTTTGAAATCTCAAAATTTTCGGGGCGTAACCTCCTCACATATTTATATCTGAAGTGAATGTTGTTTGTTCGATCAGGATCTTAGATCGATGGCTTGATCTTTCTGTGATGCATATTTTCTAGCTTATCCTATCCTTCCACTCAAAATTGATCAGATGACTGACAAAAATTCGCATTCCGGGAATTTCAAATATCAAAATTTCTTGAGTGTAAACTCATCGCATCTTTAGACCCAAACTAAACGTTGTTCATCGATCATGTTCTCAGATCAAAAACTCGATCTTTCTTGGCGTTCCTCCTGTCTAGACACTAATCCGATGACCACTGTCGCTC
>JZKD02S2425866.1:212100-252148 GCA_000966675.3 Picea glauca | reverse complement strand
AAAGTACTTCCTAATAGTTTCATCTTCTTTCATATGTATTTTTTAAAACTGTACTCTGTAGGTTTGAAGCTTGGCATCCTTTACCTTCTCATTACCTTCATAACTGCTACTGAGTTTGTCCCACATGTCTTTGGCAGTTTCTAAGTGCATAAATTTTACAAATTCTGCTTCTATAAGCCCATTCAGAATAACATTCATAGCCTTAGCGTTGAAGCTGAATTCTAGCTTGTCATCCTTATTAGCTAGTACAACTAGATTTACATAACCATTCTCTACCACATCCCAGACATCTGCACCTAAATCCATTATGTACGTTCTCATCCTAACTTTCCAGAAGGAAACGTTTGTTCCATTTAACGGAGGGGCCTTATTGGTTGAAGTTCCTTCATGACTTGAAATGTTCAAGCTTACTGATCTACCTTTAAATAAAGAGAGCCGACTCTGATACCAATTGTTGGACAATTGAGAGGGGGGGTGAATCACTTGTTATTGTGCTTAAACAGTTATTCCCATTTTAAAATCTTTACAGGAAACTCAATGACAATCACAATAATGCAGGGAATTAAGAAATAGAATATTCAACATAAATCACACACATGAAATATACAGAGACAGATATTTCCTAATGAAACCCATAAAGAGAAAACCGTCTTCTTCTTGATATGATAAGTAATCTTTATTTTCTGTACATTATCATTCTTATGACCTCCAACTCCTCTTGAGGCTACAACCTCTGTTTTACAGGCAACAACTTGTTGAGAGCACCAACTCTCTGGTTTCTCTAGCACCCACTAGAAGGAAGCACCAACTCCCTGAGTGTTCCAACACCAACTGGATGGAAGCTACAACTTCCAGTCACATAGGCACCAACCTCTATAACAAAGAACAATAGTTTTCCCTTGCACCACCCTACCACCTTGGTTTTTTTTGGCTACAGCTAGATGGAAGCTACAACTCCCTATGTTCAAGCACCCACTTGAAACTCTGAGGAAAGCAGTCCTCCATAGAACCTCCCTACCACCACGTACTTGAAGTGCCGAATCAACTTGACACTTGTCATTGTCTGATTGTGCCATGTGTCCTTGCTGACATGGTCTGCCACATGTCCATGCTGACGTGGTCTGCCACATGTCCTTGAGGACAAGATTTGCTGATGTAATCTGTTGACATAGATCTCCCTGATCTAACTGTCATCGTCTATTCTCTAGATCCAATGATCATTATTCATTTTGGATTTCCGGGCTTCGGATGTTTCAAATCTCAAACTCTCTGGGGCGTAACTTCCTCACATCTTTATATCCAAACTGAATGTTGTTCATTCGATCAATATCTTAGATCGACAATGTGATCTTTTTGTGATGCAGCTTTGTTAGATTATCCTGTCCTTCCACTCAAAATTGATCTGAAGACTGAAGAAAATTTGCATTCTGGGAATTTCAAATATCAAACTTTCCTGAGTGTAAACTCCTCGCATCTTTAGACCTGAACTAAACGTTGTTAGTCGATCATGTTCTTAGATATATGACTCAATCTTTCTGCACATTCCTCTTGTATGGACACTGATCCGACGACCATTGTCGCTCCTCCTCCTGAGCTTACGATTTCTTCCTACTTAGAAGGTTTTCTAAGTATTCAAAGGTTTCAGCCTCCAAACCTTCTCATGTGGGTCTCGTCTTTGTTGTTCTTATTTTCCATCGCTCCTTCTTTTCTTTCCATCAATGAAAAGAACATGATTTCCTGTAAATCATGCCAACAAGGTTGTCCTTTAAGAGTTGGAGAACTTGTTGTTGATGCTCGATGTGATCTTCCATTTCTTGAACCTTATATTTTTCTTTTAGAGAAGAAGTGATGGAAGGTGGGTGGTATCCATAGAGTGCCATAAATGGTGTCATTTTTGTTGTAGTATGAAAGGAAGTGTTATACCACCATTCAGCCAAGGGTAACCATTTGAGCCATTGTGTTTTTTTATTAGAGACAAAGCAACGAAGGTAGCCTTCCATACATTTGTTCACTATCTCGGTTTTTCCATCAGATTGAGGATGATAAGATGATCTATGAGCCAATTGAGTACCAAAACAAGAAAATAATTATGTCCAAAAATGTCCAGTGAAGATGGGATCTCTATCACTTACAATCATCTTTAGGCTTCCATGTATATTTTGAACTGTCTCCATGAATGCGATGGAAACTATAATGACTTTGAAAGGATGAGAGAGTGCACAAAAGTGTGTTTACTTGGTCATTCTATCAACAATCACCATTATGACACTCTTTTCTTCAAACTTCGGCAACCCTGTGATGAAATCCATGGAAAAATCCTCCCGGTGTTGACTTGGTATGGCTAATGGTTGTAAAATACCTGTGGTCTTAATTGTTTCCACCTTATTTTGTTGGAAAGCTAAACATTCTACCACAAACCATTGAACATCAGTTTTAAAGCCATCCCAAAAAAATTCCTTCTTGACCCTATGGTAGGTTTTCAAAAATATCGAGTGCCCTCCTACTAGAGAGGTATCCAATTCCAATAGTACCTTTTGTTTTATTTGGGAGTTCTTACATAAATATAAGTGATATTTTTACCATAGTGAATCATTTTTCCATGTAAATGTTTCTAATGCACTGGAATCTTGTTGCAACCTTTGAATGAGAGTCCACACATTTTTGTCATTCTTCATTTCATCCCTCGCTTCTATTATCCAACTGGGTTGGATGACCGAGATAACACAAAGAAAGGCCTCAACATCTTCATCCTTTCTTGAGAGTGCATCTGCCACAACATTTTGGTTCCTTTTTTTATAGATGATTTCAAAATCATAACCCAACATCTTGGTCACCCATCTTTGTTGTTCTTCTGAAGATAGTCTTTGTTCCAAGAATTATTTAATACTATCATGATCTATTTTGACCTTAAAGTGCCTACCTATTAGGTAAGGGCACCATTTCTTCAATGCGTGTAGTATTTCCATCATTTCCTTCTCATAAATGGGTTTTTGTAAGTCTTTTCCTTTTAGTGGTCGACTTTCAAAAGAAAGGGGCATTCCTTCTTGCATTAGAACAACACCAATGCCATTTCCCGAGGAATCACATTCCAAAATAAAGGTTTTTGTGAAGTCTAGTGTGGTCAAGACATGAGCTTTGCACATCACCTCTTTAAGTTGTTCAAAATATTGAGTTTCCTCAGGAGTCCATGAAAATGTATCCTTCTTAGTTAATGTCATTAAAGGTGTTGCTATTCTTCCATAGTTTTGAACAAACTTGTGGTAGTAACCTGTCAAACCCAGAAATCCTCTAAGATTCTTCAATGTTTTGGGAATCGGCCAATCCATAATGGCCTTAATCTTTTTAGAGTCTACATTGACACCTTCATGAGATACAATATAACCCAAATACTCCGCCTCCTTCAACCCAAAGAAACATTTGTATGGTTTGGAATATATTTGTTGCTCCTTTAGTAATTTTAGCACCTTTTCAACATGTCACACATGATCCTCCCAATACTTTCTATATACTAGTATATGATAAAAAAATACTAACACAAGTTTTCAAAGGAAGGGCTTGAAAATGGAATTCATCAACCCTTGGAATGTGGAAGGTGCATTTGTAAGGACAAAAGGCATGACCAAAAATTCATAATGACGTTCATCAGTTCAAAATGTTGTTTTTGGGATATATGCTTCCTTCATTCTAATATGATGATACCCTAAATGGAGATCCAACTTTGTGAAATAGATTGTTCCATGTAGTTCATCTAATAATTCATCAATGACGAAAATGGGAAAATTATCTTTAATAGTGATCTTTTTGAGCTCTCTATAATCTGGAGACATACGCCATGAGCCCTCTTTCTTGAGTACCATTACCACCAGTGCAAAGTAAGAACTTTGGATAGGTCTAATAATGCCAACCTCTAACATTTCTTCAACCATACGCTCAATTTCACTCTTCTGGTCATAAGGGTATCTGTAAGGCCTGATGTTAGGAGGAACACTCTCGGGAATTAGGTGAATATAGCATGATGATGATTTGGAATGGGTGGAAGACCTTTGGGAATATCTTCAAATACTTTGGAATTATTATCAATGATCCCTTGGAGATCTAGGGTAATATATGGCTTAGACGTTTGAACATCCAGTGAGCATAGTTGTACAATTATATCCTAATGCCCCCTTTTCAATATTTTTTTCATGCCATTAGATTTTATCACCTTACTAGTTTTCCATGTGATACCCCTTAACTCAATTTCTTTTCCTTCCAATGAAAGTTTCATGAAAAGTTATTGAAAATTAAAATCCATTGTTCCCAATGATTTTAACCATTGGACTCTTAGTATGAAATCAACACCACCCATGGGTATAGAAATCATTGGAATATTCATTACATATTCCCCCATAGTAAGATTGATATTATTGCATTTTCCTAACCAATTGATAGTTCCTCCATCTGTAATCATTACTTGAAACTCTAGCGCTAGATATATAAATCAATTGAGATATTTGGCTAATTTATAGTGAATAAAATTATGAGTACTACCAGAATCAATTAGGACTATTACATTTTTCTTTTTAATATATCCTTCGATCTTGAGGGTTTGAGGAGTGCTAATTCTAGCCAATGCATTACACTATATCATGGGAGTCAACTCTTTATAAGAAATCTCTTCTACATTTTCATCTTGAGATGGTTCTTGTTCTTCTTCCTCTTCACAATCTATCTAGAATAATTTCTTCTCACCACCCTTATGTCCCTTACTATACTTGTTGTCACAATTAAANGTGCTCATTTGGAATATATGTTACCTTTATATTCAATCTTTGGAAGTTCTCAATGTGCTCCGTAACTGAACCCTTTTTCTTGAGATTTATCAATTGGCTAAAGAAGGTATTTCTCCTTGTATCCTCATAGTGTGCTATCATTTCTTCTGTGAAAACTTTCCAAGTGACAAGTGATTTACAAGAACAAAACCATCGATACCACACAAACTGATTGGGTTCTAAATATAAAGAAGCAATTCGTACCTTTTATGTATGTGGCACATCATGTATATCAAAGAATTTCTCCATATGAAGTATCCATGTGATTGAATCCTTGCCATCAATATTCCTCATATCTATCTTAGGAAAGTGGTTGGTCTTCAACCCAAAGTTGGAGTTTCTCCAGTCTTCATTCATCTTCCTTATGTCCTCATCATGAATTTCATGGGATACATTTTCACTTTCAGGTGGCCTCTCTATTAGGAATTTTTTCAGTCCTTCCATGATGTCCCTTTCTAAACCATCCATCTTAGTGTCCATTATTTCCTCCAACTTAGCTTCAGTTGAATCCATCATCCCTTGTAGTTCATATTTTGTTACTGTCTTCTTTTGAAAATCATTTATGTCCTTGTGCATTTCTTCACCTTCATCAAGAGTCCAGGTAGGACTATCTAGAGGCTTATTTGGTGTAGAAGTTCCCTTTTTTGGTGGCATGTTGGCCAAGTATCACTTTTAAACCTTGATTTAGATGTGGTTTTGCTAGATGATCTTTCTTCTGTTGTATCTCCAAAATTTCAGCCCTTTTGGGTCTGAAAATTTCTTTTTGTAGTTCTCTGATGTGTCTTTTCTGCAATGTCATAGGTCTAATCAAAATTGGATGTGCCAAGTGGAAATAATGGTAACTTCCCCACACCTTGCTGATTTTTGTCCCTTCCAGGAGAGCGTACTTGTAAAGAGTTCCAAGAGCACAATATATAATACTTGATTCTGAAACTTGTATCAAAAATACTACAGATTATCCATTGTCCAATGCAGCTAGTCTCACTTAATTTGGATACTAATTGAATAACATATCATTGTTTTACTCAAAAGACTTGTTTGAGACTAGTTAATATGACTATTCAGATACCCTATCTTACACAAGGTGTATCTACAAAAGTAGGATGACCCAGAATATGAAATTTTTATCATAGCTACCTTGATAATTTATATGAATATCCTTTGCATTTTAGGGTCTCAAACGTGAAAAAAACAATGTTATAGAGAAACTTCTATGATGATTAAATTCAGGATGATTCCATAACCCTATCTTACACAAGATATATCTCTGAAAGTATAAGGCCTCAGGAGATGAAATTTTAACCCCACGTACCTTTATTCGTTTAGTAAATTTTTGCCAAGGGGTTCCTTCTGAAATTTTGTATAAAATAAGTTATATCAAAAATTCCAATATGTATCAGATGTAACAGTGAAACCCCAAGACCTTGAGCTCTGATACCAAATGTTAAGAACCAAATATCAAAATATCATAAAAAAACCTCAGAATAAGTACTCAACACCTTGAAAAAGAGGGAATTTCATATAATAAGCCTCTTCTAGGGGGAAACCTCCTTATACACCACATAAATTTACAAATACAAGATGATTCCATATGAAAAGGTCTCCTTGGTACATATAGGAGACTAGGAGGCACAATTACAACTAATGGACCCAAGTCGACATAAATAAAATAAAATTACTAATGTAATATGCCTGAATTAAGGGGTAATGTGCCACTATTTATGGCTTAACACAATATTCACATAATCATACCTGTAACCTGTAGTTGACCTGTTGTACTATAATATTGACATATAACTCTTCCACAAACTTCAACATCCTGGTACTAACATATGTACCAAATTTTCCTTAGCCTCACGGGACTAAGACTCCCTGTCACACAGGGCCTCGCATAATGTACCCTAGAAAACCCATGAGGATTCCTCATAGGACACCCTATGCCTTACCCGCGAGGGCTAGCCTAATTAGAGTTTTTCAGAAACCCGTGCTCTATGCATCTCCGAAACTCTCGCTTCTCTTCAACACTTTCTTTGTTGCCTCAGACATGACCTCAAATTTGCCAATAGAACAAAATATTAGACCAAAATATTCTCATAAGATAGATATTCAATGAGTGTGTGTATGTACTTATGAGAGACTCCTTGAGGTGTATTTATTATTTTTCCAAGTAACTTCTCTCCTTAATCTTAGGGCTTCTTGAACTTTCTTGTTGTAACAAATTTACCTTTTCATTAATGACTTGTGACCAATTATGGGATTCTTGACCATTCTTTGAGGCCTCCAACTTCATGAGGGAATATATCAATAACCGTGAGGAACCACATGGTGTACCAACTATCACTGGAAACAAAACGACAAGGAATATCCACCTATGAGTGTGTTACATGCATTTGGAATGCCCTTCATGTCCTTATTCCTCAAACAATTTTGGGTATCATGACCACACCTTTAGGGCTTCATGTAGGATTCAACAAGTGAACCCATCACATATGCTGACATCAACCACTCTTGTTGACATCAACGAAAACTAACTCACCATCAACCTCAACCACAACTATGGGGTATCTCGAACACTCTAAGGATTGACATCAATGACAACCAATTATCCAACAATCTCCCCCTTTGGAATTGATGGCAATACCAACATTGACGAAAACACTCATATTCCAATACTCATGCTCCCCCCATGACCATTTCGCCTCATAAATGTTTCTCTCTCTCCCCCTTTGACATTAATGGAAAAAGGTACCTCTCCTTGGGGATTCTCTTCCTATCTTTATGCATTTGTTCTTTCTCTTCACATGTTTTTGTCCTCATGTTTCTTTCCACATTTCTCTTCTCTTTTGATAGAAAAGAGTGACTTCCCTTGATAGTATACCTTCTATGAACAATGCTTCTGTGAATTCATGCACTTGAATCTTTCTCTTATGATATTTCTCTTTCTCTCCCTTTGACATCATGGGAAAAAGGATGACTCCCCCCATCAGTATGTCTCCCCTGTCTGCATTCTTCTAATATTTCTTTCATGATATCTTTCTCTGACAATTTCTCTTCCCTTTACTTTTCTGCAAGATGTATTGTTGATCAATGTAAGGCTTCATGTGTATGTTTCCTTTCCTCTCCTTCAGTTCTTCTCATTGTCCATTGGTGCTTCCTCTTGTAGTTCTCTAACATATATAAAAATCATTCAAAATTTCTTGACTTCAAATAACCTATCATGTTCACTATTTGGACATTAATGACCATATTGTTCAATAATTTCCCTCTGATGATACAAATTCTACTGGAGGTTTCTCTTTCTTGTTATGCTATGTTTTTCAGTGCTTGTCTTCTTGTGACCAACTGATTCCACTTGTCCACTGATTCCACTGATTTCAATTGTAAATATGCTTTGTCATATATCTGTCTAGACCTGCCAATGATCTCATAAATTCATCTATGTCCATGTCATGAAATTTCCATAACTCTACTACTCAACTGTCCACAATGCTGACCCACATGTCATTGTATTATCATGAAGGATTCTTTATTGTAACTGATCATCAAATATTCTTATTTCTCAAACTATGTCAAATATTCACACTAATTTGCAATACATCCTTGAACCTATAATGTATATATCCCTTCCTGGAAAGTGTGTCAATGGTATTCCTCTTATGTTTGCACGGGAACACTGTTTCTCAATCGATCAATATGTCATTTTGTACTTCTGCTACTTGAGTGCTATGAATATGTCTCTGCAATCACTTCAAACTGCTCGAAAGATGGTTCTCTAGTCTATAGTGGCTATTGTACCGACTCGCCCTATTCAATATTCATATTTACTAGGAGTATCCAAGCCGAATGGCTCAGAACAATGGATGAATCCACCCTAATGTGGAGTAATCTTCTTGTTTGTCTGTAGACTAATTATCTCTCTGAACTCTGACTTCTTCTTCTTTGATTGTGGATTCATTATAATATTGCACTAAAATTCCTGAAAACAAAATATCCTTGGCATGTTCCTTCTCTTCTTTTATTTTACCCCCAATACGTATTACCCCCGATTAATTTTTAATGCCCCCCTAAAGCCTTTAAATACTAGTTGATATATTCAATATATTAAAACACTTTCTAACAATTTTTAACCCTTGTAATATTAATGCACATGCAATGTATGTTGGACTAATTTGGCATTGATGTCAATGGTTTGAATTCAAGTGGTGTCATGGTGATGTGTTTTCATTGATGTCAAGGTTGATGTCAAAGGGAGTTGTATCATTGATGTCATGTCATGGTTGATATCCAAGGTAGTCGATGATCATGGATAAGGATGATCTCATGAATTATTTTATGTAGGAAGTACCAAATGTATGAACTCCAAAGTGGTCCCCTTATGGTGAAATTCCTCATGGGAATATTCTTTGCAAAGTCCAAATGGTTAAGTGGTTGCGTAATCCTAGATTTGTGGTCAAGAAGCCCAAATTTGTGTGGAATAAAAGAGGGTGAAGAACATGTCAAGATGTTATCAGATGTGGATGGATGTATAGTGCTCATCATGTTATTTCTGGTGATATGTGGTTCATCACATAGTTACTCACGGTTAGGGAGATATGGCCTTGAGATGTTGGAGAACCCCTTAGAGTAATCTAGAATCCCTTAGAAGGTAAACACGAAGTCAAAATATTCTAGAAAGTCATAAAGAATATTCCCTAGTCAAAGTGGTTGAAAAATAAATTGATTAAATAATAAAGTGGTTGCAACAAGAAGTGGTGAGTTTACTATTTATGGATAAAGTGGTTGCAAGTGGGAAAAGCAGTTAAAAGTGGGTTATCCATAAAAGAGGGAAGTTGGGTAAAACCATTAGAAGATAACTTCTAGAGGAAGGAACTTGGAAAAGTAAAAATAAGAGAGAAAGGGACTCCTATTAGGATCAACATACCTATTGAACATCATTGAATATCTATTTTGTGAAAGGTTATTTGCAGGTATACATTGAAAAAATTGAGGAAGTACAAGACCTAGGTATGAAGTTACGAAGGAAAGTTGAGGGTAAAGTCTCGGAGTTGCAGAAAACTCATGTAACCCTAATATATGAGACATCCACAAGTAGTAGGTTAGAAGGGTGCAGATGTATGCAGGACATAGTGGTGTAAAGTGTGAATACCTGCTAGATGTAGAAGAGAAAAGCATGGATATGTGGAAGGGTTTGTGAAAGATTAAGAAGTGTTGCTTGTTCCAGGTATCTATGGTTGAGGTTGGCCTTTTGTTTTGAGATCTGAGGCACTGGGTCAGTTACAGTGTGCAAAGGTAAGACTATATTCTTATGAGGTTATATCTTAGTGATATTGTGGAACACACTTGAGGAATGACTTTGTATGGTTTGGTATACGTTCTCTTGGAGGTATGGTATTGTTGACACTTGAATATGTCAAGACTGAAACGACAACCTCACGAGGATATGAATCCTCCTTCATTTTTATAGAGGTGGTATTCCTCTTTGGCTTATGATATTCTTAATAATTTTCAAGATTAAAAATAATATAGGACCTTGAGATAATCCATTCTTTTATGTTCAAAGAAAGATTAAAATGATGAAAAGTAAAAAGATTTATAAAAGAGCATTTCTAAGAAATGGACCAGGAATCTCACACATCACACATTGTAAAAAATAAAAATAAAAATCCTCACATCTATCATAGTTAAAATAAAGATTTCCAATCACATCAAAATAAAAGAAGATGGTCCAGACACATCATATAACTTTTATAAGTAAATGATTGTATAGCTCAAAAGAAGATTATGATAGATCAACTTCAAATATTTTATACCCAAAACTCAAAGTTATAAAATACAGTTAAAACTAATCCCGAATTAGTTCTCTGGGATTTCTCAAAAATAATAAAGTTTGTTACAATGCTTTTAAACTTAAAGGTGTTTGTCCAAAGGACTAGGATTGGAGATCTTGAGGACCATAAATAAAGTATATACAAGAATATATAATGTAGAATGAAGAAAGTGGGTGTATGTTGAACAACAGAATATGGAAAGAAGATAAAGAGAAAGTTACCACGATTTGGTTATACCTTTCTATTGAAAGAAGAAGAATAACTGGATGAAAAATGATAAAGAAAGAATCATGTGATCAACATGAACTTACTAGGATGGTATCTCTCTCTCTTTTATTTTCTTGTTGTCGCTTCCTTTATACTCTTGTTGGTTGTTGTTTGGTTGTTGGTCATAACTACCTCCGCTAGAATTTCCGAAATCTTGGCCATTGAATTATTCAACCATTCTTGGATAAAGTCCTTCAATGGAGCAATGGTTACTTCTTGTTTTATCTTAACATTAAACAATTCATTTTCAACTTCCCTAAGATTGATAGAAAAATTTTGTAATATATTTTTAATGTCTTCATTTTTATTTGTGTACTCGACAAGTTGGTTGTCAATGTCATCATGTGTAAATTCCAACATATTATTAAACTTTTCAGCCGATGTCCCTTTTAATTCTTCAATTTTCTCTTCGAAGTGTTGTCAAGTCATGAGCATAGAATTTGAAAGTTACTTACGGTCTGAGACTTCAATGGTAGTTCCAACAATATCCAAATCAAGGACTTTTAAATATGCTTCATTTTCCCTTCTTGATAAGTCATTCAATTAAGTTATCGAGCCTTTTAATACATTAATTCTTTCCATCCAACATGATTTCAATTGTTTGATGCAGCTCAGCGAAGGTAGATTTTCCTGATTTCTTGTCTTCTCTATCATTGCTGAAACTCTCATTGTAAACATCAAAACTCCGTCAGTGTACAACCCTTCATCATTTTTCAAATCTGAGTTTAAATATTCCTTGGTATTTTGAATTCTTAAACCAAGAGAAGAAAAACTCTTTGACATATCCCACAGTTCTACAATTAATGACATTCTCTTATTAATATTTTGTTCAACAAAATGTCGAGTGGCAATGATTAAACTGGAAATTCCTTTGACCCTTGAACTTGATTCTAGGTTTTTTTGAAGACCCTTTCTAGGACGAATCATAGCAACAGGAGAAGCCAGAATAGGTGGAGGCATGAGGGTTTCGTCCAATTCTTTAATTATTTCTTTCAACTGGGCATTCTCTTCTTCCATGTGTGCAATTGAAACAACAAGTGCATCCCCTGTAACTCTATAAATATATGATAATTTGGAAGGTAACATATCTTGAGTGTCAATGGTAGACCGTAACTTCTCTCTCTTACTCTTTGTAGTTCTCAAAAAAACTGATTTCTTAGATTCTTTATCAAAAGATGCATTTCGTACAAAAAAGGTTTCCTCATCAGAAAATGTCTCATCCCGGATCATGAGTGAAAAGACAAGCTATACATTTTCTCGAGCTGATACTTCTACATCTGGGAGAGTAATATTTTCAATATTTACATCCAAATTCATATTATCTAAAAACAAATCATCTTCTGAAGCATGTGTTTCATCCCCTTCCTGCTGTGAACTAGTTCTTTTTATTTTGAACTTTAGTTTATGGGGATTCTCTAGGTTCCCTTTAGGAGGGTTCCTCTCTTCATCATCTCCATAGTTATTGCTATGCTTTCTTCTCATGTGGGACATTCCTAGCTAAGGATTTTCCTTTGGAAACACAGTTCTTCTAGAGATAGTTGGTGATTGGAAATTTTTATCACTCGAGGGTTTAGCTATTTCTTTATGATTCTCTGTAGTGCTTATGATAGTTTCTATGTCTTCGGAATCTCTATAGGCTTCTTGGTTACTAGGATTGTGAGTGTCATTTTCTTCTTCTTTACTGACGATTGAATTTAAAAGTGCAGGGATTATTCCAACTAAAAGAAAATGATTATAAAAAATGTGACTTGGGTTGAAACCCTTGATTTCCTCCGTGAATATTAAGTCAGAATTCTTGAAATAAGTAACATATTCATCTATCTTGGAAATTCCCCGGAGAAGAATTTCACCAACTTTCCATAGGTGAGGTATGAACTGCTTTTTCCTTTTTTTAGATAAAGTATGGAACTAGAATTTATATTGCCTGGATATCTCAATGATAAATAGTTTATAATATATATAATAGGGAAGGAAAATAGGTTTTTCAACAAAGCATAAAACCCTGATGACGTTATAATATTACATTTTCTTGAGAACTCCTCTTCCCTTCAGAAAAGTCGTTGCATCCAATTATAGCCACAAAGTGTCCTCCCCAAATAACAACTTCTTGAATTTAGATACAAAATCTAAATACACCTCATAAAATGATGCCCAACTCTCTGTCTCCATAAATATTGGTACCACATGGTCACAAGGTCCACCTTTATTTTAATTCTCTTGGAAATGTTTAAACCATCAAAATTATGAAAATATGTTATAACTAATATCAAATAAGACGACATGTAAAACCTTTTATCAATATTGAAATTAGTCAATTGTGCAGTGATTTCATTCGAAATAATATTCGCTCAGTTGAAGATAGCATTTTCATGAACCACAAAATGCAATATATATAATGTCAGTTGGGGAATTGTCTCTGTAGAATCTTGGCCAACAATTCGAGTAAATAACTATGCAATTTATTTATAAGGATTATTTAAAGAGCTTACATGAATTCTAGATATGTCTTTAGGCATTGACGCAGGGTCATGCAAATATTCTTGAAGAAGGTATGTTCCATTGTTTTTTTTTTTGAAGAAATTTATGGATTCCTCCCCTTTATAGGCCAGGTTTGGTTCTGGCAATTTCAACATTTCTCTAAATATTGAAGGTGCCAACGATATAGGAGAAATATTCTACAATCCGATGACTCTTCTATTTTGAATGAGATTATCAACACACCAGGTGACGATATCCTTGCACTCAAATACTTCTAGAACACATCCTGGGAGAACTATTCCTGAGGTCCATACTTTGTTGTCTTCTCTATCCAACAATTTTGAGTAATACCAGTAGGAGAGAGACCAATGATACTTTTTATATTCCCTATAAAAGAGGTTCAAAGTATCTCCACATAATGATTTTTTTCTCATGGTTGTCCCAACGAATCTCGCCATCTTTTCTTGTAATATTAACTTGCACAGTAAAATGAACTTGAGTTAGATTTTTTTTTACGGAAACATTAACTCAAAATAACTATTAGTAGCCTCGGTAATAGAATCATTAATTAACAACCACTTCAACAATAAATTTGGTAGTTGGGTTCGTAGGAATAAAAATAAATGTGACATTGAAAAATGTGAATGCACAAGTAAGGACGGACAATCAGGGTTGATAACTAGTATGAAAAGAAAGATACACAAGTTTGAGGGCCCACGAGTCTAAAAGTATTAAATTGCTAAATATTGGAAAGCATCGGGTGGACAGTAAAGAGAGTGGAAGTACATCATGTAGGTCTGGAGGTCCGAGAGTCTGAAAGTCTGAAATGCAAAACCATTCCAAGTGTTGGGCGGATTTATACATGGTTGAACGAAAGATAATGCAAGTGTGAGGGTCCACGATTCCGAAAGTTCGTGAACGTGAAAATTGACTAAGTTTGGTAGTACCAAGAAAGGGATAAAGAATGGATAAAGAAAAAATACGAAAATAGAAAGTATATAAGGGGGAAAATAATAGGTAATAAAAGAGGCGGGAAAATAGAATTAAGGGAGGGGGGAAAAGCACAAAAAGAGTTCAATAGGTATCTATCATAGTAAATGTTTTGAGACAGATCTATTGAAGAACATTGTTGGTGCATGTATGAGTGTTATTATTATATCTTATAGCACATTGTGGCAGGTCTTTGTTGGTGATATTGGTATATGGTTAATACATGCTTGATGTTATATAACAATGAAACTTCAACACATGGTTTGATGTAAGGGTTTATGGTTTTCAGTTTATGGATGGTATGATGTCTTGCTAGAGGTCCTTTCTTGGTTATCTTGGATTGTGTTCTTGTGCAGGATTGATGCAATTGTTGTGGTTGGTACTTGGTTGTGATTGGTACATGCTTGGTAGAGGCATGTGTTGGTGATGGTTGTGATTTGTTGTTATGAGTAGTTTTGGTTGATGCACATCATGGTGATATTGTGCATATGGTTAAGAGTTTTTTTGGTGATTTGACTTGGTGATTGGAGGTTATTTGGTACATGTTGTTACAATTTTCTAGTACAAGTTGACATGAAAGGTTTTACAGTGACAGTTTGACAGAAACAGAGCTAGTGACAGTGGTACTTGGTGAGTTTGCAGTAGTCTACGAGTTGCAATGAAGATAGGAGAAGAAATTCATGAGTTGCAGTTAAGAAGGGAGAAAATACCCGCATGTTGCAACGTAGATAGGTCGTGGATCTGTAGAAAATATTTGAATATTGTTGGTACAATAGAAAAAATTGTTTTTTGTCTACAAGCTGGGTATTGTACTTGAGGGTTGGAATCCTCACATCTCAGTTGGTGATGAGATCTGCAAGCTGAGTCTTGTATTTGAGAGTTGGAACTCTCTTGGAGTTGGTTCTCCTTTTTAGTTGGTGTTGATAAACTCCTGAATATTGTAGTCTTCATGTAAACACAAAATATTACACATATATTTGTTGTTCATTTTGTTCATTATGATGATGGTTCACAATTCTCTATTATTGATTAATGTTTTTTATATATGTTTGCATGCAAGTAGCTAATAGTGAATGGATAATAAGGTTTGAAGTGGTTGCTAACTAAAGGAAGAAAGAATTGTAAAAGAGCCACACACTGATTCACCCCCCCTCCTCTCAGTGTGGTTGGTGTGTCCAACAATTGGTATCAGAGAGGGACTTCACAATAATCCTTACAAGGTTGAAAGAGATCCATGGACACACAAATGGATGGACATGTAGTTCCTTCTACAGACAAAGTTCCCTTCTTTGATGAGATATATTACTCAGCATGGAGAATTAAAATGAAAGAGTATTTGAAGTCAAAAGGAACAGGTGTTTGGGACATAGTTGTTGTTGGATTAGTTACCTCGAAGAAATAATCCAAATTTGTATCCCAAAAGGAAGAAAACATGAACAATGAAGTGGCATTCAAGACTATATTCAATGGACTCTCAGGTTCTGTCAAAGAAAGCATAGGACAATGTACCTCTGCCAAGGACCTATGGTTGAAGCTATAGAAGGCATATCAAGGAAAAAGACAAGACACATAAGACAATCCCATCATGGACGTGAAGCAAAAATTAGTCATCAATGAAGGTAAATACCCTCCAAAATATTCTTATTGCAATAATTTTAAATGTAATAATGTTGACTGTTCTCCTACAAACAAAGAAGAATATATGGCTACAATAGAAAATTTTTGTGTAGAATCAACTAACAATTATCATATAGATGAAGAAGAAGATTTGTTACATCTTAAAGATAAAATTATAGTTGGTTTAGGAGAAGTTAGCATGGAAATAGAAGATGATTTAGATGCTTTTGAGTTTCTTGAAAGAATCAGTAAGGAAGCCCTAGAAAAGTACCAAAGGCATACCATGGCACTAAAACAAATGCTCAAGAAACAAGAATAAAGAGAAACAATTGAAAATGTGATAACTAAGAAAAGGACTCAATTAGAAGAAAAATAAGAAGAGATCAAGAGACTGGATACTGAAATAATTAGACAAGGTGAAGAAAAGAAGAAGGTAGATGATGAGCTTAGAAAAATCCTTGAAGATATTAAAGAAACAAGAGAAATCAATATCAATCTAAGAACCCAACTTGAAGAATCCAAAAGGATAGAGGAACTATTGAAGAATCGGGTAAATGAAAAGGAAGAATCACGCCATAAGATGGAAGTAGAGTTAGTTGGTCTCAGAAGGAAAAATGAGAAGTCAAATGCTCATGTCAAGTTCATGAACAACTCAATAATCTTGGATGAAATCCTAGATAGTCAAAGATAGCCAAATGATAAATATGGTCTTAGATACAACAAGGAAGAAGCATAGTATGAAGTTGGAACTCCTAAGAAGCATGATGTAGGCCCTTCATTTTCAAAGGGTGAAAGCAAAGTTGCACATCAAGCACCTGCACAAAGCAGGGAAATATTCATAAGATCAGAATTAGGAAGACACCAAGAAGCCAGTCCTACACCTCAAATAAAATAAAGAAGAGAGATGCCTTCAAGGTTGACACAAAAAGCACAGGTATGAAAATGTTTTCAATGGTTATTGCTTCTTGTGTAATGAACATGTTCACAAAACCTTGGATTGTAGAGATTATGCAAGGAAATATATTGGAGGATTCAATAACATCCTATGATGTCGGAGATGCAATCTTGTCGGACACATTCTTTCACATTGTCACACCATGAGATGTTATAGCTATAGTGGGTTTGGCCACAAATCCCAGGACTCCTAGAATTCAAGGAGATAGTCAATGAGAAATGATTCATACAATATGGAAATAAGAGAAAATGAAATATGGAATAAATATAATGTTGAAAGGATGGAAGCTTTGAGAAAAAGTGTTGAGAAACTAGGACACTCTCAGAAGTGGATGAAAAATATTGAACAAATAAACATGAATGAAGTTGGTGATGTTGATCGTGGCACAAAGAATGTATGCCATGAAACAAGACTAGTGTAAAGTATCTTGGATGACCAGTAGATGAGTTAGATGAAACTTTCAAACTAAGGAATTTTTTTGAGGTGTAAGCGAGTTGCAGTGGACTTAGTCACGTACATACGTGATTTACAGTAGGAAGAGTTGCGTACATATGTGAGTTGCATGTGTATAATTCGTGTATCTATCTGAAGGTTTGATTCTATCCAAGTATGAGAAATATCATTGTGATATATCTATATATGCACTTGAGTTGGGAGTTTCTGTTGTTGGTATTTTTTGTGATGAAGACTTGAGCGGTGCACTCAAGTGTTTTTGTCTTGGAGATTAGGGTTGTTTTCCCTAGATATATCTTGTCTTATGTCTTCTGCCAGAAAACTTGTTTGATGTTTATGAGTAGGACGTGAAGAACTTTGTATGAACAAGTTGCAGGAGTTGCAGGTCCAAAAGTTTCAGACAAAAGTATTTTCTGAGGCTTATGTGGGTTTCTATGAGAACAATAACGTACATACGCGAGCTGTCTAATGTAAATTCGGTACATATTGTAAAACAATGAATTTTTTAGTGACAAAAGCAGTGGAAGACATAGGGAAAATGACATAGACAGTTACAACAACAGTTATAGATTAGTATAACAGATTGATGGACCATTGTGTGATGCATGGATAGGTCCAAGGATCGTCAAAGGAATAGAATATCATGGTATTCATGATGCAGTATTGTTGAGAAGTTGATTAGTGTTCTAGTGGAGAAGCAATATCCACAACAGAAGCAGATTGCAGTGGTAGCATATTGGTCACACTGATTGCATGACATCTTGCAGAGAAGAAAGGGGGATACATACCCACATGGGGAGTTATTCTTTTTCCCATAATTGGTTAGAATAGGTACAATGTTAGGAGAAAACATATCAACGTGAGGAGTTAACCTTTGGTCAAAGAGGAAGAGAAAGAACAGAGGCATGAAGATGGGGGGAGCAACCCCAAGAGGAGATACCCTTTTCCGTTGGTGTCAAAGGGGGAGAGATAGAAACATTGATGAGGAGCGATGATCACAGGGGGAGAATGAGCATGAGTGTCACTGTGTCTAAGTGTTGCCATCAATTCCAAAGGGGGAGATTGTTGGACTAAGTTTTCATTGATGTCAAAGGCTTGATGTCAAGTGGTGTCATGGTGATTTGTTGTCATTGATGTCAAGGTTGATGTCAAAGGGAGTTGTATCATTGATGATATGTCATGGTTGATATCCAAGGTAGTCGATGATCATGGATAAGGATTCTCTCATGAATTCTCTTATGTAGAAAGTGCCAAATGTATGAACTCCAAAGTGGTCCCCTTATGGTGAAATTCCTCATGGGAAGACACTTTGCAAATTCCAAATGGTTAAGTGGTTGAGTAATCTCAGATGTGTGGCCATGAAGCCCAAATTTGTGTGGAAGAAAATGGATTGAAGAACAGATCAAGAGGTTATCATATGTGGATGGATGGATAGTGCTCATCATGTTGTTTCCGGTGATATGTGGTTTGTCACATAGTTCCTCACGGTTAGGGAGATATGGCCTTGAGAAGTTGGAGAACCCCTTAGAGTAATATAGAAGCCCCTAGAAGGTCAACAAGAAGTCAAAAACTTATAGAAATTCATAAAGAAGATTCCCTAGTCAAAGTGGTTGCAAAAGAAATTAATTAAATAATAAAGTGGTTGCAACAAGAAGTGGTGAGTTTACTGTTTATGGATAAAGTGGTTGAAAGTGGGAAAAGTAGTTAAAAGTGGGTTACCCCTAAAAGAGGGAAGTTGGGTAAAACAGTTAGAAGATGACTTCTAGAGGAAGCACTTGGAAAAGTATAAATAAGAGAGAAATGGACTCCTATTAGGATTAACCTACCTATTGAACATCATTGAATATCTATTCTGTGAAAGGTTATTTGCATGTATACATTGACAAATCCGAGGAAGCGTAGGTATGAAGTTACGAAGGAAAGTCAAGGGTAAAGTCTCGGAGTTACAACAAACTCAAGTAATCCTAATCTCTAAGACATACATGAGTTGCAGGTCAGAAGGGCACGAATGTATGCGGGACATAGTGGCGTAAAGCAAGAATACTCGTTGGATGTAGAAGAGAAAAGTGCAGATATGTAGAAGGGTTTGTGAAATCTTGAGAAGTGATCCTTGGTCTAGGTAGCTACCACCGAGGTTGATATGTTGGTCCAAGATCTAAGGCACCATGTTAGTTACAATGTACAAAGGTAAGACTATATTCTTATGAGGTTATATCTTGGTGATATTGTGGAACATGCTTGAGGCATGACTTTGTAAGGTTTGGCATATGTTCTCTTAGAGGTATGGTATCTGTTGTAGTAAATGTTTTGAGGAAGATCTATTGAAGATCATTGTTGGTGCATGTATGAGTGTTATTGGTATATCTTATAGCACATTGTGAGAGGTCTTTGTTGGTGATCTTGGTATATGGTTAATACATGCTTGATGCTATATAACAATGAAACTTTGGCACATGGTTTGATGTAAGGGTTTATGATTTTCAGTTTATGGATGGTATGATGTATTGCTAGAGGTTCTTTGTTGGTTAGCTTGGAGTATGTTCTTCTGCATGGTTGATGCACTTGTCGTGGTTGGTACTTGGTTGTGATTGGTACATGCTTGGTAGAGGCATGTGTTGGTGATGGTTGTGAGTTGTTATGAGCAGTTTTGGTTGATGCACATACTCGTGATATTGTGCATATGGTTAAGATTTGTTTTGGTGATATGTCTTGGTGATTGGAGGTTATTTGATATAGGTTGTTACAGGTTTCTAGTACAGGTTGACATGATAGGTTTTACAGTGGCAGTTTGACAGAAACTGAGCCAATGACAATGATATTTGGTGAGTTTGAGGTAGTCCGTGAGTTGCAATGAAGATAGGTGCGGACATACACAAGTTGCAGTTAGGAAGGGCGCAAATACCTGTGTGTTGCAGCATAGAGAAGTCACAGATTTGTAAAAAAATTTGAATAATGTTGGTACAGTTGGATAGACTTTTTTTTGACTACAAGATGGGTCTTGTACTTAGTTGGTGTTGAGATCTGCAAGCTGAGTCTTGTATTTGAGAGTTGGAACTCTCTTGAAGTTGGTGCTCCTTTTCAGTTGGTGTTGATAAACTCTTGGAGATTGTAGTCTTCATGTAAATACAAAAGCTTACACATATCTCTGGTGTTCATTGTGTTCATTATGATGATGGTTCATAATTCTCTATTATTGATGAATGTTGTTGATATATGTTTACATGCAAGTAGCTAATAGTGAATGTATAATAAGTTTTGAATTGATTGCTAACTAAAGCAAGAAAGAGTTTTAAAAGATCCACACACCGATTCACCCCCCCTCTCAATGTGGTTGGTGTGTCAAACAATGTATTAATTTCCCGGTAAACCACTTATGCATTGGCATTAAATCATATCATTCCATATTTATTAGTCTTATGATCAACATGATATTTATCCACGCATTATCCATTTCATCCATATCATTAACACATATTTCAAATAAAAATGATGAATTCCATTAGAATCAAATATGATTTTTCAATTATCATAATCCGTGTTACCACTTGTGAATCTGTATATAATTATAATTTAACAATGTACTATTATATCTAACATCGTTTCAAATAAACACAAATCAATTTTAAACTTATCGAAATGATATCTATCAATATATTCATAAAGACTACACGCATTGATCAATATGATAAAAATAACAACATCATTTTTTATCTCATATCAATTAATTGGTTTATTATAGCAAGACAATCAAAATGGCCTAATGTGACTACAAATTTTCAAGCTTAATTTGTATTAAACTATATTCATGCTAGGTGTGAGATAAAACTTTTCCTTTTAAAAATACCAAAATAAATAAATTAATATAAAATAAATAAAAACAAACACACTAATTATAATTATATAGTACTCATTTTAATTGAAGAAATTCTTGTGAGGAATAAAACTATAATATATGAAATGTTTACAACTAGAATTTACTCTTTCTTTACCAACTTTAGAATCTTTTTTGAAGAAACACATATTTTTATCCATTAGACCCATTATGTATATTTATACATACTTATAAAATACCAAATAAAAAAAATTCAATAAATTAAGAATCTACACTTACATATTGACCAAACATGTAGTACTATGTGAACCTTTGTTAAGCTCATTTATATTGATAAAAAATTCATTACATTTCCCATATCATACACTTCTGTCTCTACAACACTTACTGAACTTCTCTCAAGGTTCCATAAGATCTATCATCTTATCTTCCCTTCTATAGATTACCATGCTCTAACATTTACTCAACTTCTCTCAAGGTTCCATAAGATCTAGCATCTTCTCTTTTATAAATTACCATGCTCTCAGTGACAAGAGGTACAAGGAAATTGAACATCCTTTTACACACATGAAAAATGAACACAGTGATCTGAAACATCTTAACTGTGATCCACATAGACATATGGAAAATGAACACAGTGATGTTAATGATCATAATTATGATCCACTTTCCCATGTGAAAAAAGAACACAGTGATCTTAATTATGTTCAACATCCCAAACAATAGAGGATGGGCAGCTATATAAGACACAGCCTCTCTCAACTCCCCCATTAACTCGTCCATCTTCACATATAAAAACATGAAAATAACAGAAAACAGACCGAGCAAAGTCGCTGACACTCTCATTTTAAAAGTGAACAAAATGATCACAAGCGTCGTCGTTATCCCAACGCTCAGAGGATGGGCTGCTATGAAGGACAGATCTTGTATCAACTCTCTCAGCTCTCTCACCTGTGCTTTTGTCAGCTGTGTCACTTTTATGAAGATGACAACAACAATAAACATTGAAAATAGACACAACAAAGCTACTGAATTTCTTGTCATCTCAATCTCTCTGGTCTGGTCTTTGGCAGCTGCACAAAAATGGAGACTGAAGCTACCGAATTTTGTCAATAACGGATGAGCGAACAGANCATTAGAATCAAATATGATTTTTCAATTATCATAATCCGTGTTACCACTTGTGAATCTGTATATAATTATAATTTAACAATGTACTATTATATCTAACATCGTTTCAAATAAACATAAATCAATTTTAAAATTATCGAAATGATATCTATCAATATATTCATGGAGACTACACGCATTGATCAATATGATAAAAACAACAACATCATTTTTGATCTCATATCAATTAATTGGTTTATTATAGCAAGACAATCAAAATGGCCTAATGTGACTACAAATTTTCAAGCTTAATTTGTATTAAACTATATTCATGCTAGGTGTGATATACAACTTTTCCTTTTAAAAATACCAAAATAAATAAATTAATATAAAATAAATAAAAACAAATACACTAATTACATAGTATTCATTTTAATTGAAGTGAGAATAAAATTATAATATATGGAATGTTTACAACTAGAATTTATTCTTTCTCTTCCAACCTTCTATATAGGATAAGGTATATATACCTTACTTCTCTTCATTTGAGCTTGTAACCTTTTAAAAAGAAACACATATTCTTAACCATTAGACCCACTTTGTATATTTATACATACATATAAATAATCTTTTAAAAAAATACCAAATAATAAAAAAAAATCATTAAATTAAAAATCTACACTTACATATTGCTCAAACATATAATAATATATTAACTTTTGTTAAACTCATTTATATTGATAAAAAATTCATTACATTTCCCATATCATACACCTCTGTCTCTACAACACCTACTGAACTTCTCTCAAGGTTCCATAAGATCTATCATCTTATCTTCCCTTCTATAGATTACCATGCTCTAACATTTACTCAACTTCTCTCAAGGTTCCATAAGATCTAGCATCTTCCCTTTTATAAATTACCATGCTCTCAGTGACAAGAGGTACAAGGAAATTCATCTTCCCTTTTATAAATTACCATGCTCTCAGTGACAAGAGGTACAAGGAAATTGAACATCCTTTTACACACATGAAAAATGAACACAGTGATCTGAAACATCTTAACTGTGATCCACATAGACATATGGAAAATGAACACAGTGATGTTAATGATCATAATTATGATCCACTTTCCCATGTGAAAAAAGAACACAGTGATCTTAATTATGTTCAACATCCCAAACAATAGAGGATGGGCAGCTATATAAGACACAGCCTCTCTCAACTCCCCCATTAACTCGTCCATCTTCACATATAAAAACATGAAAATAACAGAAAACAGACCGAGCAAAGTCGCTGACACTCTCATTTTAAAAGTGAACAAAATGATCACAAGCGTCGTCGTTATCCCAACGCTCAGAGGATGGGCTGCTATGAAGGACAGATCTTGTATCAACTCTCTCAGCTCTCTCACCTGTGCTTTTGTCAGCTGTGTCACTTTTATGAAGATGACAACAACAATAAACATTGAAAATAGACACAACAAAGCTACTGAATTTCTTGTCATCTCAATCTCTCTGGTCTGGTCTTTGGCAGCTGCACAAAAATGGAGACTGAAGCTACCGAATTTTGTCAATAACGGATGAGCGAACAGAAGTCGAGAGCAGAAGCTGGATTGGATGGGATGCTAAATTACCCGCGCCGCGCCTCTCTAAGGAAGGATAGATACTTATGGATAAAGGAAGGCCATGAGTCACTGCCCAACGCTGTGAGAATGAATCCGTTCTCAGCCCTGAAGGCATGACTGAGGCTTTGTTTTAACCAGAGAATAACGTAATATATTTCAAAGGAATAACTTGGATAGTAAAACAGCAAAAGGAAGATGAAGAATGAAAATGGAATGGAAAGAAGGTATTCCAAGTGTGTGTTAGAAACAATTCAATTCACTTTATTGACTTTTATTGGAAAATTTTTTGTTTGTTGTTTTGCTTCGAATATTGGAACATCTAAATGGAGGATAACTTAAGAAGTGTGTTAGAAACAATTCAATTCAATTAATTTATTGAATTTTTTTATTTATTTTAAATTTTGTATGTTTTTTTAGTTAGAATATTGAAATATTTAAATGGAGGATAACTTAATGATCAACATAATGGTGACATTTCTTTAAAGTATTTAACGTATATATGAATAAGTGTGTTAGAAACAATTCAATTCATTATTTTTATTTAATTTATTTAATTTTTCTATTTATTTTAAATTTTGTATGTTTTTTAGTTAGATATTCGAATATTTAAATGGAGGATAACTTAATGATCAACTATAATGGTGACATTTCTGTAAAGTATTTAATGTATATATGAGTATATAATAATAATAGTAGATACAAATCGCTTTAAGGGGTTGTTAAAAGGGTTGAAGTGATGAAGGGGATGGGGTGTTGCTCTAAGGAAACCCTAGTCGTAGTGGGTACTGGGATCCTTTTCCCTTGCAGTTCTCTCTTCCTATGGTAATAATAGTAAGGAAGCTACATTTTGGTGTTAGGTGGTTGAAGTTTTGGAGTGTAGTTAAATTCGGTGTCATGGAATCTGTGGGGGAGGGATTTGACGGTTACTCAGACCTTGTAGACTTCAAAGTGGATCCGTCGGATGGGCAGTTGATCTAGAGCCAACCAACTGGTCACTCTCCCGCTCCTATTATGGATCCCTTATCTCATGTTGTTGGCAATTTGAGTGTTGTTCCTTATTTTTCAAACTAGCCACAAGCTCGGGGTTTGGCTTGTGGGGCCGCTCTTCCTCATCCATCCC
This sequence comes from Picea glauca, assembly GCA_000966675.3. Lineage (NCBI taxonomy): Eukaryota > Viridiplantae > Streptophyta > Pinopsida > Pinales > Pinaceae > Picea > Picea glauca. The sequence continues at coordinate 227,061 of JZKD02S2425866.1, read as the reverse complement.
CTCCTGCCGGCAGTTCGCGTATAGGCCTGGATTCCAATGTGTCCTCCCTGCAATCCCTTCCACACTTCTTGTCTTGAGAAAGTGCATCCTCAAGAGGTGAGGGTTCGAAATATGGTGCATGGTGGAAGGATCCGGGTCTCTCGGATACGACTCCCTTTGATGGTATTTTTCCAAACACCCCACTTTTTGTAGACCTGCATCAAGCCCTTGCTCAACAAGAAGGAAAGGGACACAATCTTGTCAACCTTCATTTCAGTTACTCCCCCTTCCAATCGGCTTCCTTCTCCCCTCACGAGTTCTTTCCTACCTCTCTAGAAGTTGGTAAGTCTTTTTCTTTGGATCCATATTTTTTTTTTACAAAATCCCCCTCTTGCTCAGTCCAGGGGAGGGATGAGGGGGGTATTTTTGGGGTTTCGTCTACTCCATCAGGGAGTGAGGAGGGGTCCTTCAGGAATAAGTGTTCGAAGGTTTTAGGAGAGAATCCAGCTGCTAAAAAAAAAATCCAGGTCGGTGTTAAAATTATTCCTCATTTGCATAAGTTTTCCCTAGGAAACAATGTTATCCTTCTAGAGGTTTCGGATTTGGCCGAAAGGGTCATGGTGGGAAAAGAAAATGGTCGGCATTTGGGTTCCACTCAGCTAAGGGATTGGGTCCAAAATAATTGGTCGACCACTCTTAACTAGTTACCCTTGGTCCATATCCTTTCCAAGGGTTGGTTCATGTTCAATTTTTAGACTACAGAGGACGTGGACAAGGTCCTGAGATATCCTTGGTGCATAGATTCGACACCTCTACTTATGAAGAAATGGTCACCTTTCTTCGACGCAAGTTATGAGTGCATCGATGAAATTTTGGCTGTTGGGGCTGCCATCATACTGCTAGACGATGAAATGCTTTGGAAAAATGGGGAATACCCTTAGCACATATTTGGATGCTGACATGTATTTTATCTCCATTGGGAGGATTTCAATGGCAAGGATCATGCTCTCTTTTAATATCAAAAAAGGGCTCTCTGAAGACCTAGAACTGTCCTGGGGAAACAAGGTATTTATGAAAAATATTGATTATGAACCTTCAAGTGCCATCGATGCCACAAACATGGTCATCAAACCTCATAGTGTTCATTACCAATGAGTCGCAGAAGGATCTCCCCCCAGGTGAAAAATTAAGGAAAATAGGATCCTAGACCCAGGGGGATGTTTCTTGTACCGGCCCCTCAAAGAAAGGTAGATCGGATTTGGTTTCTCATGATACTTCTCCCCTAGGTGGTAGGGAGGATCAAAGGTGCCAAGATGGGGATGCTTCCAACACCTCAGGCTCGGGATCAATCTACACTCAATCCACCACAAAGACATAATCGACTTCTGAATGGCTACTTCAGCAGGGTATCGAAGCTCATCTGGGTATGCCTCCCAGGCCCTTCTCTTCCACTTTAAATTTTTAATTTCAGTATTTTTCTTTCACGGGAAAAAAAATGTTTGGCCCTCTGAAGAACATCCGTTTCTCCCCATAATCTAATCACTCTTACTCCCCCTCTTCATTAGAGCCCCCTTTGTCCCAACTCTCACTGGCCCCTTTCCCAACCCATCCCTCTTTTTTTCTACCTAGCCACTCATAGTACTCCTCAAGCATTCTGATGAGTAAATAGTTCGATACCAATTGAGAAACTGACCTATTTAGACCCCCAGAGAGTTACCTAAAAAATTGGATGGATTGGGTATAAACCCTTCACCTAGAGGGTGACCACTAACATGGCATTGGGACGTAAAGTTTCCATCACAGGGGCCCGTAGAGAATTGCCAACCCCTAGATGGGATTCAAAATGAAATTTCTCTCCTTAAAATGTAGGAGTTTGGCGAACCCCTCAAAGAAATACACCCTCCACATGCTAGTGGAGTCTACTCAGATGGATATCATCATGCTCTAGGAGAAACTAGGGGATGCAAACGTAGTGGTCCTTATGTTGGAAAAGATATTCATAGGTTGGAGGACCAGATCCATAGATTTGGAAAATTCATGGGGTTTTTCCTCTAGACTTAGAATGATAGTCAGAATGGAGGACCTTGGCATGGTGTTCATGATTCTAAATGTCTACGACCCCTCTCAAGATCGTCACATTTTTTGGGACAAGCTCCTAGAAAAATATTTCACTAAGGAAAGAAATCACATTCTAGGGGGGGACTTAAATTTTTCTTTGGGTCCTGTAGAATCATGGGGACATAGAGCCCAAGATGATTCCCCCAAAAAAAATTTTAAAAGAAAATTGGAAGCTTCCGACCTGCTAGAAATTGCCCCTATTAAACTGCGTCCAACTTGGAGAAATAAGAGGATGGGGAATGAGCATATTAATAAAAGGATAGATTGTTTCTTAATATCCACCCATCTGGTGGAGGAACCTATCTGACTCAGACAATGGGTGGGTACTTGTAGAGAATCGAACCACTATCCCATTTTCCTGGAGGTTGCATGAAACAAAAGAAAACCAACAATCCCTTTCATGTTTAATTTAGCGTGGTTGAAGGACGGGGATTTTAGCAATCTAGTAAAAGAGTTGTGGATCCCTCTAAACCAAGATGAAAGGGTAGTTGTCCAGTTCAAAAAAAATCTAAAAACCCTCAAGTATTCAACAATTGAATGGGAAAGAAAGAAAAATCAATTGATGGAGTAAGAACTCATTAGCATAGAGACTGAACTACAATCAATCTATGATTCTGAAAAAGGATGTTTTTCATCTCCAGAAGAAAAAGAGGCCTTACTGACGCTAGAAAAAAAGAGAAAAAAATCCTTCAAGCAAGAGAAGAGGAATGGAGACTAAAAAGCAGGGCCCTTTTTCTACACAGTGGGGACAAGAATACAAATTTTTTCCAAGTGATCCAGTTGGATATTGGTGGCCACCCACCTATTCCAACTGCTCCTCTTGACAGTTTTTAGCTCAGCACATTCTTCTGTAATTATTTATAATTGTGGGTTCTCACTTCGGGGTTGTTCGAATCTCTACACAACTTCTAGGTAGAGATTGTTTCTCACCCACCTAATCCAACTGGCTTATTTTGGAAGTTTTCATGTCAATGCATCTTTATGTACTCCTAGGTCCATTTTGGGGCCCTAAACAATGATTTCTTGGATTTCCACAGTCAAACTATATATAGATTTAGAGTTTGATGGAATAATGTGTATTTCTCAAAAATACCTGTCTAATGGGCTATCACGCACCTAAAATGGAGTTTGTATGCAAAGATTATGACCCCGAGAAGTTGAGGTACCAACTTACCCATCGGGGCCCACATAAATTTTGGTGTTTCATCTACTAGGGTTAGGTTTTTAGATGTCTATGGTTTTGGAATTCATGAGTAATGTTAAAAATTCCTTTGGAGCCTCATTGTAATAATTCTTCTCAAAAGGGCCCCTGGGGAGGCAGCTCAATTGGCAAGTGCCGTGAAAATGAAGTTCTGTGAGGTTTCGAGTTCAATTCCCCCCGACTTACAATGTGTGCCATGTAAGGGGCATTGTGGGCACACCTGGAGGTTATAGTGGTAGCAGTTGGATAACACGGCCACGTGTAACACGAGCACATGCCCAACTAGTTGTTGATTCCGCCAGCCATAATAAATAAATAATAATAATTCTTCTCAGACGGATGCACGTAGCAACCACATATCTTCTCAGAGATGGATACCACCATTCGAGCAAAAAAATTTAAGTTCTGTAGTTTTATAGTTTCACCGTATTTTATTTATTCAATAGAAGTTATTGTTCATTGGATATCGCTTGTTGTTCTCTGTATCTCTATGTTATTGATTAAATCTATTATTCCTTTCATTCCACTCATACATCCGGATCAGTGGTATCAAAGGGAGGTTTCTCTTCATTTATTTTTCTTCATGCATGTCCCCGACAAGATCTGGGTACAAGAAGTTGGGACTTGAACCAATCGAGCCTTTGCAAGATCAACTACGCCAATTCCGAAAACAAGCCATGTGGGACAAGAAGAAAAATGATGATGGAGAAAAATAGCCTTTTAAAATGTTGCTTGAGGAAGCCCTTTCACGAGAAAGGAACGAAATGATGGAAAAATTTGCACATATACTTTGGCGACTACCCACATGAGACGCATCTTCATCAAGTGGCCATGAAACTGCCTTTAAGGTAAAAGTAAATTTTGATATTCCATTATTTGAAGGACTGATAGATGTAGATGCTGTAGATAAATGGTTGAATCTGCTGGAAGGGTATTTTTCAATCCACAATTTTTTCGACAGGGAAAAGGTTACTTTTTCACTCCTCAAGTCCAGGGATGATTTTAAGGATGGAAATTTATTTTAAAATGTAGAAACCTTGGTGAATCTTAATAATCCTATATATGCCAACTATAAATGTTTGGCAATATTTTTGTAAAAATATTCAAATTTCTAAGGATTTTATATAGTTTTTATAAAATTTTGGCTATTTTTAAGGTAAAATAATTTTATCCTATAGAATTTGGGCGAATCATTTTTAAAATAGCGAATCTCATTTTTGGAAAAACCATGGAAAATTAGCCCATGAACGAAATTTAGCCCCTAAAATCATCCATGCTCAAGTCCATCCCTCATGTTAAGAACTGGTGGGATACTTACTCTGAGAAAAGGGCCATAGAGGAATATGCAACACTTGCGGTCACCCCCACATGGGATTCCTTCATAGATTCCATTAAAGAAAAATACTACCCTGTTGGAAGCTACGATGACTAGTACACAAGATCGACCATGCTAAGTCGGGAAAGGAACCAGACAGTACTAGATTCCACCAATATTTTCCATACCCTACAAACCAAATTGGGTATCAACGACTATGAATGACATATGGTACTCAAATTATGTGTCTGTATGCATAGATACAATCAAACATAAATGGATTTCTTAGACATTGAATCATTAGGTGTGACTTATAGATATGTTGTCAAGATTGAGCAAAAATTTAAGCAGAAGAGGCGAGATTTTGGATTGGCAAACTCCTCACAACCAAAGAAGGGAAAATGCAGCTCCAACCCACAAAGCAAGGGATAGAGCAAAGATGGTTGCTCTGAGGAAAAACATTCCAAGATGAAACCCAAGGAGGGTAATGAGAAGTCAAAGAAGGAAATAGGAAAATGGTGTGAATACCATAAAAGCCCTTGGAACAACACCAAAGAATGTTGCTCCAAGCAGTCACTGGTGGTTGAGATAAAAGATTTTGAGTCAGAGGTAGATTCTAAATATGAATCAAATACATAAAGTGGGAAGTGGATCATCGATGCCAAACCGAGTGAAATTGTTTCTACCACCAAAGTCCAACCAAGAGAAGCAGAAGAACTAGAGGAAGGGGAATGCCTCTTTCACTCATAGATGTGCGTAAAGGGGACTTAGCTACATTTCATTGTCGATAGGGACCATCAAAAGAACCTGATTTCAGTAGAGGTAATCAAGCAGTTGGACCTGTTGATAACACTGAACCCGTAACCTTACACCGTTAGGTGGCTTCACCAAGGATGAGATATTTGCATCAACCAACAATGTCATCTTCCCTACAGCCTCAAGCCCTTAAAAGATAAGTTATTTTATGATATCTCTCCCTAGTGTTATTATTACTTTGGGTATACAATTGTACAGGATACTAGAGGTAGCATCTCCTACCATTATTTATTTAATTTCTACTAAGCAATGTAGTAAGGTCAGTTCACAGACCAAGAAGTTCATGTTCTTTGTGATCCATGCTTGCAGTGAGGAGAAGGTCACCACCACATCTGTGACCTCTACACAAAGCCTCTCTCTGTAGTAGAATCAAGTGGACGGGATCGTGGAAGAGCACAAAGACATCTTCTCCTCATTCACCGGGGTACCGATGCACTGCCAAGTCAAGCATTCAATTGATCTAACCCCTGGTGCACCGCTACCTAATGGACCATACTATTATTGATCGCTGATGGAAAATGAAAAAATAAAGCACTAGATCCAAGAGTTGCTTCAAAATGGGCACATACAACCCAACTCCTCCCCTTGTGGAAGCCTGATTGTGCTAGTATGGAAGAAATACGAGACTTGGCAGCTCTGCATTGGTTATAGAGCATTAAACAAAATCACAGTTAGGAACTGGTACCCAATACCCCAAATTGATGACATTATTGACCAACTCAAGGGGGGAAATTTCTTCAACAATATTGACCTAAAGTCTGGATACCACTAGTTTCCCATCGAACCAACTAATGCATGGAAGACAACTTTCAAATCTAAATAAGGTCTCTTCGAATGGATGGTCATGCCCTTTGGCTTAACAAATGCACCAACAAATTTCATGAGATTCATGGATGATGTATTGTGACCCTTAACCAACTCTTTTGTGGTGGTATATTTGGATGACATCATCATCTTCAAAAGAACTTGGGAGGAGCACATGTAGCATATTCAGTGGGTTTTGGGCACCTTGTGGTAGAAAAAGCTATATGCCAACTTGGAAAAGTGCTCCTTTGGCATGAACAGGGTCCAATACTTTAGATACATTGTTGATGAGCATGGGGTACATGTGGATCCAACTAAGATCCAAGTAATTTGTGACTGACTAGCACAAACCATACTAACCGAGGTTTAGAGCTTCTTGGGACTTGCCAACTTCTACCGAAGGTTCATGTTGGGATTCTCTCATATTGCATGGTCCCTCATCCAAGTAACCAATGATGGTGGAAAGGAAACGTTCACATGGGGGAAGGCACAACAACAATCATTTGATGATTTGAAGCATCGCTTGTGCTCAACTCCTGTACTCTCCTTACCTGATTTGCAACAATCATTTGAGATTGATATTGATGCCTTCAACTATGTTGTAGGCACAATTCTCACTCAACATGGTCATCTAGTAGCATACCATAGTGAGACACTCTCAGATATTGTCCTGAAATAACCCACCTATGACAAACAAATGTATTTCATTGTGCAAGCCTATTTTCAATGGAAACATTACAATATGGGAAAGAAGACAATCATCCACACTAATCAGAAGCCTCTACAGTTCATACATACATAAGGGAAGTTGCAGAACAACTGCCATCAAAAGTGGTCCACATACTTAGAATAGTTCCATATCAACATCACGTATAAAACATGGAGCACAAATTGTGTCCCTGACTGCCTCATTCTCCCTCCCATTGTTGCACTTTCCATAGTTCTCCATTCATGTGGGCATGATGCATTTGAGTGGCCCCAACTTTATTAGCATGAACTTTACTTCTCCGCCACCTATTAGCTCTTGGGTACAGGAGAAATGTCACCTATTTTCACATCCAAGATGAACTATTATGTCATCTAGGCTACCTCTGTGTTCCCACAAGTGAGTGTGAAAATTTGATTTGGGATGCTCACTATAGTCGGATGGCAAGACATTTTGGCATGGAGAAAACTATGGGCATTCTACACAAACATTTTTATTGGCGAAAAATTTGACAAGACGTCATAAGTATATCAGATATTTCACTCCCTGTGCCATTTCCAAGCTAGACATCAAGAAGAAAGGATTATACACCCCTCTTCCTACTCCTGAGAGGCCTTGGGAATACATCACGATGGATTGCATGTCTAGCCTTCCATCCACCAAGAACGACAATGATTGTTTTTTTGTGGTGGATGATCGGTTTTTGAAGATGGCCATTATCACATCCTACAAGAAGAGCATCACAGTGACATATATTGCCAATATCTTCTTCGAACGAGTGTGGGTCAATTTTGGGATACCACAGAGCATCAACTCAAATCAGGAAAGTAGGTTATCAACACATTTTGGTCGAGTCTTTGGTCACTATTGGACACCAAGCTCACTAAATACACTTCTTTCCACCCCCAAACCGATAGCCATGCAAACATCGTCAATCAGATGATTGTGAGCATCATGCGCATGTACAAATCTAAGAATCCATGTACATGGGATGAGAGTCTTCCCCATGCTCAAAAAAGATACAAAAATGGCTCTCCATAGCTCTGTCGACCATAGCCCATTTCAAGTGGGGATGGGATTCCAACCCTTGGGTCCCATTGATGTTGCACTACCTTTTGAAAAGACATAGGGAGAACCTTTCCATGTTCAATATTATGTAAGAAAAAGCCACCAAATTCATTGAGAGGATTTAACACATCTGCCAATAGGTCCATGAGATTTTGTAGAAATACAATGCTAAGTATAAGAAACACCATGATCAACACTGGGTATCAAACCAATTTCAGATGGGAGACAAGGTCTGGTTACATTTCCAAAAAGAGAGCCTTAAAGGGACCCATTGAAAGCTCCACTCACTTCACTATGGTCCTTACACTATCGCCAAGGTTGTGGATAGCAATTCTTTTGAGATCAACACTCCACCCTTCCTTGGCTTGCACCCAATGTTCAATGGGGACCTACTTTGACCATATTTTCCACCATCAATGGAGACCTTAGAGATCACGAAAATGTTGACACCAATAGAGCTCAACCTTGACTACATGAAACATGCATCCACTCATCAGATAGTGGACACACAGGTCAAGGACACTTGTGAGCAGAGGATCCAACATTATCGGGTTGTCAAGGAGGGGAAGATCCTACACCAAGGAAAGTGGCTCACCTGGGGATAAATTCAACATAATTTTTCTTACCTGATGGGGGAAATCAATGCAATGGAGACCATTTCTTCCTAAGAGGGGAGGAATGATCTAGTTGGATAATGGTGGCCACCCACATATTCCAACTAGCTCCTCTTGACAATTTTTAGTTCAATACGTTCTTCTGTAATTATTTGTAATTGTGGGTTCTACACTTCAGGGTTGTCTCAATATCTACATAGCTTCCAGGTGTAGATTAGTGGCCTCCCATGTTAAGGTCCTAACCCGCATAGAGGTAGATCAATGTATTCGGATGTAATAAAGGTCAATATTAATAAGGCCTTTCAATAAAATAGAATAAGGCAGATGTAAGAAGACCTAATAGAAGTTTCCGCTTCTAGAAGGATCTTCCTCTAAATGCTTCTCTTAATAGACATATTTAGTATAAATAAGGGTCGAGGGTATGAAAACCCTAGCTTGAGATTATTGTAACAGAGCGCTGCTAGATTGGAGGTTTCCCCCTCGAAGAGGCATGTGAACATTTCTTTCTAAATCAAAGTGCTATTTCTATTGTTGTTCTTATATCATTACTGTGTTATTGTGGAGATTATGCTGGATATTTTATTGTTATTCTGCCATTGTTGATGAGCATGGGGTACATGTGGATCCAACTAAGATCCAAGTAATTTGTGACTGACTAGCACAAACCATACTAACCGAGGTTTAGAGCTTCTTGGGACTTGCCAACTTCTACCGAAGGTTCATGTTGGGATTCTCTCATATTGCATGGTCCCTCATCCAAGTAACCAATGATGGTGGAAAGGAAACGTTCACATGGGGGAAGGCACAACAACAATCATTTGATGATTTGAAGCATCGCTTGTGCTCAACTCCTGTACTCTCCTTACCTGATTTGCAACAATCATTTGAGATTGATATTGATGCCTTCAACTATGTTGTAGGCACAATTCTCACTCAACATGGTCATCTAGTAGCATACCATAGTGAGACACTCTCAGATATTGTCCTGAAATAACCCACCTATGACAAACAAATGTATTTCATTGTGCAAGCCTATTTTCAATGGAAACATTACAATATGGGAAAGAAGACAATCATCCACACTAATCAGAAGCCTCTACAGTTCATACATACATAAGGGAAGTTGCAGAACAACTGCCATCAAAAGTGGTCCACATACTTAGAATAGTTCCATATCAACATCACGTATAAAACATGGAGCACAAATTGTGTCCCTGACTGCCTCATTCTCCCTCCCATTGTTGCACTTTCCATAGTTCTCCATTCATGTGGGCATGATGCATTTGAGTGGCCCCAACTTTATTAGCATGAACTTTACTTCTCCGCCACCTATTAGCTCTTGGGTACAGGAGAAATGTCACCTATTTTCACATCCAAGATGAACTATTATGTCATCTAGGCTACCTCTGTGTTCCCACAAGTGAGTGTGAAAATTTGATTTGGGATGCTCACTATAGTCGGATGGCAAGACATTTTGGCATGGAGAAAACTATGGGCATTCTACACAAACATTTTTATTGGCGAAAAATTTGACAAGACGTCATAAGTATATCAGATATTTCACTCCCTGTGCCATTTCCAAGCTAGACATCAAGAAGAAAGGATTATACACCCCTCTTCCTACTCCTGAGAGGCCTTGGGAATACATCACGATGGATTGCATGTCTAGCCTTCCATCCACCAAGAACGACAATGATTGTTTTTTTGTGGTGGATGATCGGTTTTTGAAGATGGCCATTATCACATCCTACAAGAAGAGCATCACAGTGACATATATTGCCAATATCTTCTTCGAACGAGTGTGGGTCAATTTTGGGATACCACAGAGCATCAACTCAAATCAGGAAAGTAGGTTATCAACACATTTTGGTCGAGTCTTTGGTCACTATTGGACACCAAGCTCACTAAATACACTTCTTTCCACCCCCAAACCGATAGCCATGCAAACATCGTCAATCAGATGATTGTGAGCATCATGCGCATGTACAAATCTAAGAATCCATGTACATGGGATGAGAGTCTTCCCCATGCTCAAAAAAGATACAAAAATGGCTCTCCATAGCTCTGTCGACCATAGCCCATTTCAAGTGGGGATGGGATTCCAACCCTTGGGTCCCATTGATGTTGCACTACCTTTTGAAAAGACATAGGGAGAACCTTTCCATGTTCAATATTATGTAAGAAAAAGCCACCAAATTCATTGAGAGGATTTAACACATCTGCCAATAGGTCCATGAGATTTTGTAGAAATACAATGCTAAGTATAAGAAACACCATGATCAACACTGGGTATCAAACCAATTTCAGATGGGAGACAAGGTCTGGTTACATTTCCAAAAAGAGAGCCTTAAAGGGACCCATTGAAATCTCCACTCACTTCACTATGGTCCTTACACTATCACCAAGGTTGTGGATAGCAATGCTTCTGAGATCAACACTCCACCCTTCCTTGGCTTGCACCCAATGTTTAATGGGGACCTACTTTGACCATATTTTCCACCATCAATGGACACCTCAGAGATCACGAAAATGTTGACATCAATAGAGCTCAACCTTGACTACATGAAACATGCATCCACTCATCATATAGTGGACACACAGGTCAAGGGCACTCGTGAGCAGAGGATCCAACATTATCGGGTTGTCAAGGAGGGGCAGATCCTACACCAAGGAAAGTGGCTCACCTGGGGATAAATTCAACATAATTTTTCTTAGCTGATGGGGGAAATCAACGCAATGGAGACCATTTCTTCCTAAGAGGGGAGGAATGTTCTAGTTGGATAATGGTGGCCACCCACATATTCCAACTGGCTCCTCTTGACAATTTTTAGTTCAATATGTTCTTCTGTAAATATTTGTAATTGTGGGTTCTACACGTCGGGGTTGTCTCAAGATCTACATAGCTTCCAGGTGTAGATTAGTGGCCTCCCATGTTAAGGTCCTAACCCACATAGAGGTATATCAATGTATTCAGATGTAATAAAGGTCGATATTAATAAGGCCTTTCAATAAAATAGAATAAGGCGGATGTAAGAAGACCTAATAGAAGTTTCCACTTCTAGAAGGATCTTCCTCTAGATGCTTCTCGTAATAGACATATTTAGTATAAATAAGGGTCGAGGGTATGAAAACCCTAGCTTGAGATTATTGTAACAGAGCGCTGCTAGATTGGAGGTTGCCCCCTCGAAGAGGCCTGTGAACATTGCTGTCTGAATCAAAGTGTTATTTCTATTGTTGTTCTTATATCATTACTGTGTTATTGTGGAGATTATGATGGATATTTTATTGTTATTCTGCCATTTCTAGCATTTTATTTCTATTCTACATATTTTATATATCTGGTATCTTGCAAGTGGTATCAGAGCACTTTCCTTGGAAAAAATTGTGGGTATTTTTATTTTCAGGGTAGAGACATATTCTGGCGTCTTTAAGCCACAGAGATCTGTCGCTACGCGCATAAACCCATGGTTGAGGGATTCATACACGCAGGAAATACAAGTGGTTCTTAATCTCACATCTGTTGGACACCCTTGTAACCCCTGTTGGTACCCCTTCGAGTGGTAGCACATCAGACAAGACCTGTGTACGAATCAGCCTAGATTTTCTGAAGCCCTCTTTAGATAAACCTATTGGCCGCCGGACTGCTATAGTGTCACCGAGAACAACACTCGGGAAGATACTCTCTAGTACCTAGGTAGTCAGGTAGTACGACTAAGGGTATGGTCTATCCTCCTTAGTTAGTGCCCTGAGATATTGGGCCGAGTACTACTGTTGGACCCTACATGTATATCAGAGATCTATAGCATAGGGCAAACCCTTGTCTGTAGAACCCTTGGGGAACATAAACATAAACATAAAAAAAGTAAACCGACGAGATCTATTGCCGCGCATCTGTGTTCGGGTTGCCAAGTAAATAAACATTTCTTTCTGGTTAAGAATTTGGGGATTTCAGCACTGCAACATTCTGCAGACTAGAGTATAGCCCCGCAACTAAAGAAAAAAAAAAGAAGTCTAGAAAATTTTTCACCATTATTTGAGACCTATTCCATTAGATTCATCTTTTCTCCCTTATCACATTCATCCATATCATTGTTCTACAAAAATTTCTGACCCCGCCCGCTCCCTTTTCAGTTCATCCATCCTCATGGCCCATACCCGTAGCCAAGAACTGGAGTCTCGCTTCAACACCTTGCAATCTAGTTTCCTCGAGACCCAACAAGAAGTGCAACAACTTAGTGATACTATTGCCTCCCATGATACATCCATCAATACCACCATAAATGCATCCGTAAATGTAGCCTTGCAGTCCGTAATGGTGGAAGTCAGACACGAACTGAACACCCGGCTTGAATTTGTCTTTGCATCACTCTGCACCAAACTCAAGATCCCTACCGATGACTCTTTTCCTGATGCACATACAAAGACTTAAGGTGAAACTTCTTCCCATTCCTTTCAGCCCCATCACTTTCAATGGGACATATGCCTTTCGTGGGTGGATGTAAACAAATTTGATGGCTCAGACCCCACTGGTTGGGTCACCCAAATGGAACATTATTTCTCTCTCTACAACATTACTGATGACTTGGCCAAACTCTAGTATGGTGTTCTCCATCTAGATCAAGAACGCTGGCAATGGTGGCAATGGAGAAAAACTTCTCATCAAGGGTATATTTCTTGGACCCAATTTGTGACTGAGTTTTATGAATGCTTTGACACTGACACCAACCATTTGGGCCATTTGACAAAATTGAAGCAATCAGGCACAGTAGAAGACTTCATAACTGCATTTGAGCGCCTGGCTTTTCGAACAGAGGGCATGACTGATGATTTTTTTTGAGAGTGTTTTATTAGTGGACTCAAGGAGGAGATTCGGGCCCATGTCCTCATGGCTCGACCTATGACTTGGGTGGAGGATACTAAAAAAGATAAATAAGTAAAAAAATTTGTTTCCTCTCAAAACTGTAATCCTTCCTTTATCCCTCGCCCTAAACTAGTAAACCCCACTACTCCCTCCGCCCCATTAAAGATCCAAAAATTGACCAAGGCTGAAATGGTTGAATGCCAACTCAAAGGCCTCTGTTATAATTGTGATGACAAATATTTCCTGGGCCACAAATGTAAGGAACAAAAGCTTTTTATGGCCATCTCTGAGGATATTCCGAAAGAGGATGTTGACACTCCCCTTGTGCCCAATTCACCAGAAATCACTGACATAAACCCTCCCTATGACCCTCTCGAAGTGGAACCGATCATTTCCCTCAATTCTCTCACCGACTTCTCTTCCCTCCAAACCCTCAAGCTAATCAGTTACATCAAGCACCGAAAGGTCATCATTCTGGTTGATAGTGGCAGCACCCACAATTTTATTCATCGCCGCATTGCGCAAGAAACCCATTGCTACATCCATGCTATCAACAATTTCCAAATCATGATTGCCAATGGTGGATCTATGAAATGTGGTGGGTGCTGTGAAAATGTGCATCTCCAAATCGGTGACTACCACCTAAAATCCCATATGTTTTCTATTGACATGGGCGGTTGCGACATCGTGTTGGGTGCAGACTGGCTAAGGAATTTGGGTCCCATTCTCATGGATTTTTAGAACTTAACCATGCAATTCAACCAAGGAGGCCACCAATATAAATTCCAAGGCATCACTACTAGTTCACCTGAGGTCATCAGTTCTCATCGCATGGAAAAATGGCTCAAACAAGGTCATTTTGGTGTTATTGCCCAACTCCAAGCCATACAAGCCACAAAGACACCCCCAGTGCCCCAAGACCTCCAAGCCCTCCTTTCTAAACATCAAATAGTATTTTCCACTCCCCAAGGACTCCCTCCTTCCCACAGTGTTCATGATCATTCCATTCCCCTTGTCCCAGGAAGCCTTCCCCCCAATATTTGTCCATATTGCCACCCCTTTGCAAAAAAAAATGAAATTGAAAAAATGGTCTAGGAACTCCTTACTGTCGACGTCATCTGTCCTAGTACAAGCCCTTACTCGTCTCCAGTCATCATGGTACTGAAGAAAGAAGGTTCTTGGAGAATGTGTCCTAACTTCTGTGCTCTCAACAAACTGACCATCAAAGACAAATTTCCCATTCCTGTCATTGATGACCTCCTAGATGAATTGAGTGGCACCCAATTCTTCACCAAACTTGATCTTCACTCGGGCTATCACCAAATATGTATGAAACATGCCGACATTCCCAAGACCACCTTTCGCACTCATGAGGGCCACTATGAGTTTTTGGTCATGCCCTTTGGTTTGTGTAATGCCCCCTCCACCTTCCAAAGCCTCATGAACCATGTCTTCCACCCTTTTCTCTGTCATTTTGTC
>JZKD02S2425866.1:149149-192878 GCA_000966675.3 Picea glauca | reverse complement strand
TCCCCGTAGGGGTTTTACCACGTGAAAACATCGGTGTGTTGATCTTTGATCTGGTTATGTGAGTGGTTACTGAAGGTGTTCGTCCTCTGTTGGAATACCTGTGTTGTCTAACACACTCGAGGCTAAATTTAGCAGAAGTTTTCTCACCTGATGGGGGAAATCAACAAAATGGAGACCATTGCTTCCTAAGAGGGGAGGAATGATCCATATTGATATTGGTTGTCAGCCACCTATTCTAACTAGCTCCTCTTGATAGTTTTTAGTTCAACACTTTCTTCTGTAATTCTTTCTAATTGTGGGTTCTACACTCTGGGGTTGTCTAAATCTCTACACAGCTCCCAGGTGGATATTGGTGGCTGCTCACATTATCCAACTGGATTATTTTGGAATTTTACATGTCAGTACATTTTATGTACTTCTAGGGCCGTTTTGGGGCCCAAAACAATGTTTGTTTGTCTTGCCACAGTCAAATTATAGAAAGTTAGAGTTTGATGGCATAATGTGTAGTTCTCGAAAAAAACTTTCCAGTAGGCTATCATGCACCTAAAACGAAGGTCGTATGAAAATGTTACAACCATGGAAATTTGAGGTAATAACTTACCCATCGAGGCCCACATTACTTTTGGCGTTCAATCTCCTAGGGTTAGGTTTTTGTATCTCTAGGTTTTTGGAATTCATGACTAATGTTAAAAAGTCCTCTGGAGCCTCATTGTAATCATTCTTCTTAGATGGATATGCATACTAGCCACATCTCTTCTCAGAGATATCTACCACCATTCAAACAAGTTGTTTTCAGTTTTAAAGTTTCAACCTATTTTATTTATTCAATAGAAGTTATTGTTCATTGGATATCTGTTGTTGTTCTCCATATCTCTATGTTATCGTATTCAGTCTGTTATTCCTATCACTCTGCTTATAAATCTGGATAACTAATATTATGCTAAAGGAAGAAAATTAGAAAACACAATTTGGGGAATAAAGGATCCATCACGGAAACAACTCACTTCTTTCAAGGACTTGGCACAACTTGGATCCCAACATTTCCAAACTCTTTTCTATGTTAAAAGATGAGTAACCCTATATGCCATCATACAATTTTCCCTTAACTATCCTAGATTTGTGGAAGATGAAGACAATAAGGATTTAATGGAGGAATTATTTGAATAAGAGCTCAAAGAAGTGGTTCTCAGTTTCCAAAAAGACAAAATCCCAGGACCCGATGGGTGGTCCATGGATTTTTCTGTGGTATGTTTTGACCTAGTAGGAAAGGATCTACTAAAAGTCATAGATTATTCGAGGAAAAAGGGGTATATTCATCCTCCTTTCAATGATACCTTCATTTCCCTCACCCCAGATAAGGAAAACCCCAATTCAATGCAAGAATTCAGATCGATCTCACTATGCAACTGCGTCTATAAGGTGATAGAAAAAATTACCAGTCGTAGGCTCAAAGTGGTCCTCTCAAAATCCATTTCACAAGAAAAATTTATCTTTTTTTCAGGAAGGAAGATACATGTGGCAATTGGTGTGGCTCGAGAGGCCTTACACACCTTGAAAGCCCAGAAAATGAAAGAGGTGGTTCTCAAAATAGATCTCTCAAAAGCCTACAATAGAGTCAGTTGGCTTCTTTTAAGGATGTTGCTAACTCATTTGGCCTTTTCTCTCCCCTTTATAAAATAGATTATGAGTTTTATTATTTTAGTGTCTTTTGCAGTTCTCATAAATGGTGCAACTTCAACCTTCTTCAAAGAATAGAGGACTCAGGAAAGGTTGTCTATTATCCCCATTACTTTTTATGATGATAGTAGAAGGGCTCAGTCGGGCTCTATTGGAAGCAAAAATAAGAGGGGATTTTCAAGGGGTCTCTTTCTCGCAAACCCTCAGACTCACTCATATACTCTTTCTAGATGATGTGATAATTTTATGTAGAGGTCAAACGAGAGATGTGGAGACTCTAAAGAGTATTCTAGACATTTTTAGTCGAGCCACAAGTATGCGAATCAATGGCCAAAAATACACCATACATTTTCACCTTATGGAGGATTGGGAGGTAGAAGTATACAAGTCTCTTTATCCTTTTCATGTAAAGACTTTTGATGAAGGGATAAAATATCTTGGGTTCCACCTAAAACCTAATAATTATAGAAAAGTTGAATCGGTAAAGCTATTAGCCAAATTGGAAAAGAGATTGAAATATTGGAGTTTCTGATGGATTTCTAGAACGGGGAGTATGACCTTAGTAAAGACAGTTTTGCAAGACATACCGATATATTGGGTCTCTCTTTCGTGGGTCCTGAAAGGAATTTTGGAAAAAATTAGGAGACTATGTTTTAGAATCATTTGGGCTGGTCAAAAGGAACATTTTGTGATGCCCTGGATAAAATGGGAAACGCTGGCTACTCGAAAAATTATGGGGGGACGGGGTCTAAAAAACATCCACAAATTTTCAAAATCAGTTGCAGCTAAGCTAGGGTGTACACTAATTACCTCTTAAATTATTTTAAAAAAAGCGGTTCATAAAAAATATATCATCCTCGATTCCATGTTAGATTGGATTAGAAGGCCCAACAAGGACACCCAAATATGCTCAATTATTTAAAGAGATTTATTAAAAAAACATCCCATCATTAGTCAAGGACTAGCCTGGAGAGTGGGAAGAGGCTCAAAATTCAAAATTGGACAAGACCCATGGTCGGGCAGTAACACGGTACATATCCTCCCTTAACTTGTCATTGAAGCTGTCCAAGACAGGGGTTTTATTCACCTAGATCAAGTTGAAGATAGAAATTGAATTACAATATGGGGGAAAGAATGGCAGGGGCCTCTGCAGCTATGGTTGGATGAAGAATTTGTGGAGGCATGGAACTCCTATACAATATTTCTAAAACTAGGCCACATCCAGCTTACTGATAAATAAGATGAGTTAGTTTGAAAACATAGTCCTTTTGCAGAGTACACCCGAAACACATGACCACACAAATTCATTTAGATCTCTTACGTCCTGGTATGGCCTAGTGGAAAAAAGGGATCTTGAAATTAAATCACCCACTCAAGGCACGCCTCTTCTAGTGGTGTTTGATCAATGCAAAGGTCCCAACATGGGATATAATGAAGTTTCATGGATTGAAAGGCCATGGTTGGTGTTCTTTATGTAAGGGTGCAGAGGAAAATATCCTACATTTGTTCTCTGATTGTCCTTACACCCGTTAAACCTGGGTAGAATGCACAAGGTCCCTCGGAAAATAATGTGAGTGGAAAGGCACATCCATTGAAGAGAGGTGGAAGTCTTGGTTGTGGGAGCATGAGAATCTTAATATAAAAGCTTTACCTCTGCTTATCAACTAGGGCATTTTCCTGGCCCAAAAATATCCTATCTTCAAGGAAACATCTTCCCTCCCTAAACACACGGTTGCTCAAAGCCTCAACATCCTATCCCTTTTTCCACAAGAAAAAGATGCCTCACAACCAAGATAATTAATAGAAGAACAGGTAGATAGAGTGAGACCTTGGGATTTATTTGATAATGCTTCACAAAATGAGGGTATTCACTATGGGGGAGGAGTGGTGCTTTTCCTTTCAAAGTCTCACTGCTTTAAGCTCAAATGGGGTCTGGGACCAGGATCCAATAATTATTCTGATAACATGGCCCTAAAATTACTACTTACCTTTCATAATTTTAGGGAGAGTAGGAGTAGATTACAACATAGTAGATATTTGTTTTGTTGTGTGTTTTGTGAGGGAGGAGGGAAGACTCCCATCCCCTGAAAATATGAGCATAGATGAACCTATGTACATACTAGAAGTGGATACCAATTGAGGTAGAGGTAGTTGGTTTCACAGGTTGAGACATTGCTGGTGGAGATCCTTGTTAGATTCAAGGTGAAAATTTGTGAATGTGCGATCTCAATATTTTTTCTTCGTTTTCCAAAAAAATAATGAATTATTATTTTTCAATGTTATATATTAAGATTTAGGGATTTCAAAATAAATGGGGTCAACGAGCAATTGGCTTATGTTTTATCTATCGCCTCAACTGGCTGTGAATATCCTAGACTCGACCGAGCCAAGGTCGACCTATGTTCTTCTAATCATTGTTTCCATCGTAATGATTTCAGTAATGGCACCATTCATGATTGTTGTGAGATTCATTCAATAGATACTATGCAGATGCCTTTGAGGCTTGATTGTTCACTTTGTATACTGGAGGTACTCGATCAGATGCAAAATAATCAAGATTTGTGATTGGAAATTCTGGAGAACCCTGGGAACATGGATTCAAAATCATATGTGAAATCACAATAGACAATGAATTTAGAGTTCTCTATACAAGCCGAGGGTAGTAGTGAACATATGTCTACATCCATTGGTAGCCATAACAATGTAGACCAATAAAGCCTAAAATTGGAGGATTTTAAGGATAATGTGACAGATATGTTGAGGATCATGGATGTGGGGATCTACAAATCCTATATATCATAAATGTTGCCCATGTATCTTTAAGATGTGTGTGTATTATTAAAAGTGTTGAAAGACTGATAGAGGATCTCTAGGTGGTGGTGAAATTGTCTTTCATTTATTTGATAGAATAAGTATGTATTAGCATTATTTTGTTTGTAATATTATATAAAGAAGAACCATTCATAGAACTGAGTAACATAGTTTAATTTGGTGGTTCTTGACATTCTTTGATGCCACAAGAGCATATAATTGGTTTGATTATGTCTATAGTCTATTATAAGCTGGTGGTTTTTCTCATACTTTGGTGCTCCAAGAACAATGATTACTGGTTATCTTTGTATGCTTGTGATCTTGTGTATGTGAAAAAGGCGAGGTTGTTTTATTAGAATCTGGACCAAGGGTCAAAATTTAGCCCAAAAATAAAAGTGATTGGAATAGCTTCAAAACGGATAGATGCGTAAGTCTCATTCTCATGAACCCAACATAACTCGAACGGGTTCTGTTATCACTCCAAGAAAATCTTTGAGGTTATGGATCAAAGATGCTTGGTAACTTAAGGAAAACTTGTTTTTGTTTTTTTTGTATGTGTGGATCAATGGGATAACTCAACTATAGTGTAGTATTCAGACAATCAAAATGGATAATCAAATGAGTCAGTTCTCTCAAGAATCAATAATCAGATAGTAGCTTTAAAGTGGGTGAAGAAATTAATGCTTATAAACCAGATACACAACATAGGATTTAATAAACAATGTAAGAAACTATTAATCAAGTTATGGACTGAATAATGAGATGACAGTCATATTACAGTTGAAACAACTTGAATAAGAGTACATAAGGAAAGGTGAAATCTGACATCAATAGAGAGATAAAACTTTGATTTGTATTATCATATGAAAAGATTGTTTACAATATAGTGTAGTCCCTGTATCCAAAATCGAACCTCTTTGCCTCTTACCTCTATGAGATTAAATAATATTTACAAATTATTTTCAAGATCCTCCAAAGATGGATCTGATAACCTCTTTTCTTATATCAAATTTGAAATTGTGAGGTGGCTGGAAATGACAGAAATTTCTGGAAAAATGCTTCTCCAAGATTCACCTATATCCTCCAAATAACAACATATCTTGGAAAAATGAGTAAGGTTATTGAATATCCACCCGATATTATGAAAAACCTCCTTCAGTTTCTAAAAATACTCTTCTAGATGATCAAAATCTGTCCCCCAAGAAGGTGACTAAAACAGGAAAATCCAGATTTCCAAATCTAGTCATATTCCTAAATTTTAGGATTTGATCTCTTGAATATTTTTATTGATCAAATGAAGTGTTACCTGCACTCATGGATGATTTTTGATAATATATATGATTATTCATAATCATATTCTCCTTAATAAACTCAACCAAGTCGAATTTGACCTTTTGACCAAAATCATACATTTTGGAAATTTTTTGAAAATGATGCCTCATCTTGTGGGGAACTTTTGAATGCCTTCCTAAGCTCTAAATGAAGATATAAAAGTACCATTGTAAATATTAGGATGTCTATTTGTCAATAAACTATTTGAGCATGTAAAACGAACTCTCCACAGCTCAGAAAAATGATTTTTCCCAAGACAGTTTATCAGCTGAGAAACCTGCACTTTCACCAACTCACTACACTATGAAAACAATCATTTAGCTGGTGAAAGGGGAGACTTTCACCAGCTTACTACACTGTGAAAAATTCATTTAGCTGGTGAAAGACAAAATTTTATTTTTGGTATATTTTGATATGCCACATCATTTTTTCATTGGATAATAAGATTTAAAGTCAATCTTATATACTTTGAAACTTAAAGATTTATAAATAAATATTCACCTTATTATCATCTTATGATATGATATCAAAACAAATTTCAGAATGAATTATTTGATCACTAACATCTGGCTCCAACAGGGATGGAGACCTCCCTGCGAGGTTTCCAAGAACCTGGCAGACCTTGTGCGTTTAGTATTGGGCATGGAGTCATTTAGCCCTTACGATTTATCATCTAAAAACCTGTAGCAAACCTGTAACCTTCTTGTTTATTAATTAAATCAATCAACTAAAAATAATCAAGTTGCTCGTTTCCATTATAGATCTCAATGCTAAATACAGACTGCTTAATCTCTGTCTAAGAAGAAAGCATGATGAACTGTTGATCTGGACTTTTCATCTCATCATCTTTCTCTCCGTATCTGCTGCAATCTTCCTGTGTTTGCAAATCAGAAAATGTGGGCTAATCTCACTTATTTCAATGAACATTGGATCAATGGAAAGATGATCATCTCCATGTGTAGCTAGCGAAACCAATTCTTTAGATTCATTACAATCAGAAATAGAGGTAATAGGAAATCTTTCATCTCTTCATTACTCTTTTCTAATTCATGTTTATGAGGAAGCACATCACAATGAAGAACATTTGAAAACTGATGTAGATTATGAGGAAAAGATTCTTCTCTATTTAGATCTTCAAATTTAGAATGCAGTTCATATTTCTCACAACAATTATCAAATAAGGACTAATCTGAAAAGAATTTGTTGTCTAATTCCTTTCGCAGAAGTGGTCCTCCTCACTTTCTTCCCATCATGCAATAATCATAGGTTGATCTGTACATGGTTAACACAAAGAACTTTTCTAAATGGAGAAGGTGTTGGAGCTAGTGAAAATGATCCTGTGTCTGGACGTAATAATGATCAGATCATTCACCACTCTTAAAACTGTCCTTCGTTTGCCACACAGAATATATGGCCAAATCCACAATCATATTCCACTAAGACATGGTGAAAATATGTAACCATTCCTATGCCTCTATTTAAATTTCCATCATGATTACATGACATGTGTACAACATGTCTTTTCGGGTTCTTAAGGAGCTGAAGAAAAAACTCGTGTTAACACTTTCATCGGCTCACTTGCTGCTGGGAGTACACTTTAGATGTTGAAACATGAGGCTTTCACCAGCTAACTTCAACTCCAAAACATATGTTAGCTGTTGAAAAGATTTTTCTTGATTTTTTGAAAATATCTTTTGACAATCGATTTATTATAAGAAATAACAAAATATATCCTATACTTTGATACTTAAATTTCTAAAAAAATTTGTATGGAACTCTATTTATGACCATGCCATCACTAAAAATGAAACAAACTGACTGGTTCATTTTGTGAGATAACATCTGTTTTTTTTCACCTAATCCTCTGCTAAACTGAAAACTGTATGTAGTTTGTTGTAGCCTGCTTATTTCAGAAATCAACAACTGAACGTGATCTAGCTGCTCGTATGAGGAGCCTATTCTCAAACCTACTCCTACTTCTAATTAGTAGGGAAAAACTGATCAAGTAAAACTAAATCTCCAATGCATCCAAGAAAGAAATTGATTTACTAGTAACCTCCTTGATCTGAATCCGAAAAAGAAAGGAAACCATAGCATGCAAAAATATAGTTTGAAAAGATGGCAGAACCAACCATCATCTGACAAAAATATCTTGACTTTTATGCTTCTCCTAAACTCCAAGTAGTCAGCAATAGGGTCAATAAAACCATAAAAGAATACCTCTTCATGATACTGTTTCAATTGAAAATTGAAGTGATGTTGGATGCCTTCACTGTTGAATATGGACTGCTCAACCTATGTTAGAGAGTCATATACGATGGACTGCTGATCTGAATCTTTCTGCTCTCTTTCATCATATCTCTGTAATCTGAATTCATAATGATGATACGCTGGCTCATCACATCTAACAATTTCCTTTACAACAATAATATCTTTGCATGATATATCAAAACTAAAATCATTGGACTTTTGAGAAACAGATTCGTAACAAGCATCAATCACAACATGCACACATTTTTTATCATCTTTATGCTGAAAAGAAGAACCAGATGAAATTTGAGTAAACAATAAGTCTTCACAAACCTTAACATCTTCTTCCTCATCACTGTATTGGTCGAATATAGGAGTATTAAGGTAATATCCTAATGACAAAGATGGAGCTTCTTGAATGGCAGGATCAACAATAAAATCTTGAAATAGATCCAGAAAAATATTACCTTGTTCTTTATGGTTACTGCAACTTCCATGGATCTGCAAATTTGGAAAATGTGGGATGCCTTCAACATCTACTGCATATTTGAAACTGTCACCATGATTTTCATAATGTGTATCAACAATCCCTCGATCACAATAAGAGGTATCTTCAGCTGATGTATATCCTTGTTCTTTGACATCAGAAAAAGAGACATATTGATCTTCATGATCATTTAAAACAATAAACACATCTGATATGATGTCATATGCTTATGTATCACTGTTATCATAATCAATATCATTGAGCATATTTTGATCTTCATGGTAAATACTATCTTCTGCAATAGAAGCTTTATCACTAATCCAATTTTTGTGACAAGAAAAATCTTCACAACATCCTTCAAAAAGATGTTCAACTGAAAAATAATATCTACAAAAGAAATTAAAAGCTGCATGAAAACCAACCAAAGAGATAACACTTACATCCGAAAGAGACTGGCACCACTCAAGAGAAATCCTCTCTAATGAATACCTGAAAAGTTTAATTTGAACATCTTCATGTATGATCTAGAGCCGATGAATAAACTCATGAAAATCCAGCAAATGTTCAGATGGTACTTCCCATTCCTCTCCTCGAAATATGGGAAGGTTGTGTTCCCATTCATCTCTACTAGGTACAGGATGAGGGTAACCAAAAATACTTGAGAAATTGCAAAATGCATACCTCTTGTTCATTTCATACCAGTGGAGTCACCATCCGATTTCTGAATAATAGAGTCTCCACTGAATATTCCTTCATGGAGTTTCCATATAGATGATTACAACCAAATGATATCTAGGCTTTGTCTATCATCAAATCTGGATCTATGTCATCTCCCAGGGAAGCTGAGCTTCAATCTCCTGTCCCCGACAACGACGCCAATTTGTTATCACTCCAAGAAACTCTTTGAGGTTGTGGATCAGAGATGCTTGGTAACTTTAGTTAAACTTGTTTTTTTGTTTTTTGTATGTGTGGATCAATGGGATAACTCAACTATAGTGTATCATTCAGACAGTTAAAATGGATAATCAAATGAACTAGTGCTCTCAAGGATCATTAATCAGATAGTAGCTTTAAAGTGGGTGAAGAAATCAATGCTTATAAACCAGATACACAACATAGGGTTTAATAAACAATGTAAGAAAATATTAATCAATTTATGAATTGACTAATGAGATGATAGTCATATTGCAGTTGAAACAACTTGAATAAGAGTACAGAAGGAAAGGTGAAATCTGACATCAATAGAGAGAGAAAACTGTGATTTGTATTATCATATGAAAATGATGTTTACAATATAGTGTAGTCCCTATATCCAAAGTTGAACCCCTTTGATTCTTACATCTATGAGCTTAAAGAATATTTACAAATTATTTTCAATATCCTCCAAAGATGGATCTGATAACCTCTTTTCTTATCTCAAATTTGAAATTGTGAGGTGGCTGGAAAAGACATAAATTTCTGGAAAAATGTTGCTCCAAGATTCACCTATATCCTCCAAATCACAAAAGATATTGGAAAACTGAGAGAGTTTATTTAAGAGCCTCCTATTCTTATGAAAACATCCTTCATTTTCCTTCTAGATGATTAGAATCTGTCTCCCAAGAAGGTGACTAAAAAAAAAAAATCCAGATTTCCAAATCTAGTCATATTCCTACATTTTAGGATTTGATCTCTTGAATATTTCTATTGATAAAATCAAGTGCCACCTACATTAATGGATTATATTTGATAATATATATGATTATTCATCATCATATGCTCCTTAATAAACTCAACCAAGTCGAATTTGACCTTTTGACCAAAATCATACATTTTGGAAAATTTCTGAAAATGATGTCTCATCTTGTGGGGAACTTTTCACTGCCTTGCTGAGCTATAAATGAGTATATTAAAGTACCATTGGAAATATTAGGATGTTTAGTTGTCAATCAACTATTTGAGCATGTAAAACAGACTCTCCACGGCTCAGAAAATTGATTTTTCCCAAGGCAGTTTATCAACTGAAAAACCTGCAATTTCACCAGCTCACTACACTGTGAAAACAATCATTTAGCTAGTGAAAGGGGAGACTTTCAGTGGCTTACTACACTGTGAAAAATTCATTTAGATGGTGAAAGCTAAAATTTTCTTTTTGGTATATTTTGATATGCCACATAATTTTTTCATTGGATAATAAGATTTAAAGCCAATCTTATATACTTTAAAACTTAAAGATTTATAAATAAATCTTCACCTTATTATCATCTTATGATATGATATCAAAACAAATTTCATAATGAATTATTTGATCGCTAATAGGTTCAAACGAACATCGGATGAGTGAGATATCATGCTCTGTTCATTTTTCCAAACAGTGAGCAAACTTTTTCCAAATAGGAAAAAGTTTGCTCATTGTACAGTCTATACAGGTTGACGTGGCAGGGTACGTTCGCACATGTGGAAGGTGACACGTTAGTGTTGAGTTCGCAAGTCCTGATGTGGAAAATGTTGAGTTGGAAAGTGATGAAATGGAAAGTTTTGAGGGGCAGACATGTGGGTGAATGATTTCAAGACACATGGCATTTTATTGGAAAATTGGGTGGTGCAACGTGGTCCAAGCATGGGCTGCCACATGGCACCTTGGTATATATTAAAATTTATGTGGACTCTGTGGGGGTCGAACCCCGGACCTCCCACATGGTGGAAACTTTTTGCAAGGGCCACCCAACCGGCACACCCACACATTGTTTCTTACCATATAATACATTTATATATATTTAAAATTGCAATGTGGTGAGTTTTGGTGGGGTTCGGACAAGGGCTTAGCCCCAACCCCAGGTTATGTGCGCCTCCCCATATGACTTCAACACACAGAGTATGTGTGGGGTTTCAAACAAATTCTCCATAGATCCAATACTTGTCACTACTACAAACTATTGCAATCATATCTCTCCCTACGCCCGACACTTGTCACTTTCTACACTGTTGCAATGGGTGCCCACATTTGGTGTGGGACATGGTCACATGGAACCACGCGTCCAACACCTCCATGGATTGGGAGCTAGGTTCCCTAACCATGTGACATTTTGGCATGATTTGTGGAAGATGTCGCATGTGATGGGTTTAGGCAAGGGAAATGCCCAAAAGTTGGGTTACTCACACAAGAGGTGCGAATTGGCGAACCAAGGACAGTAAGCTTGAAGGAGAAAACTTGTAGGAGGTCTATCTTCTTCATTTTTTGGCCAAACTAGGTGCCGAAAAATCCCATCTAGGTATTTTGGGATATTTTGAATCCATTGGTATGGGTTTCAAAGGAATTTGGAGACTTATATTGTAGGTTTTTCTATAGGGAAGTTCCAGAGAGCTCCAAGTGGACTAGGGCCACCAGTGAAGGAGGCCATGTCCAGGGGAGCCAAAGTCCATTTTTAGTGACTGAATAATCATTATTGGCTAATGGATATGCTATGTACTCACTGGAATAGCTTGCAAAGGTATTTTAGGAATTTTAAAGGTGTTTTGGCCACAGGGAATCTCATGGAATCTCAAGGCCACCATTAGGAGAGGTCATGCCCAGATGAGACATGGTGTGGTTTCAGATATCTAACAATCATTTTTGGGGTTTTTATGTATTCTGAACCCAATCGTACAGTCAGTAAATCCATTGGAGTTGAGAAGAATCTTGTAAAAGAAATTTGACAAACTAATCCCAAAGATCCTAGTCCATTGATGGAGGCTCAAGGAGATGTAGCCCAGTTGGGGGTGAAATCCTTTATCATGTTGTTGTTGTTGTGAGTTTTCTGGTTATAATTTGATGCAATTTATGTTTGTTGTTGTATTCTTTAAAAAAACCTCACACATAAACACATAAAAGGAGCCTAAACTTGGCACATAAATCCTCTTGCACAACTAAGACATTGAGAAAGGTCCTGAAGTTTATTTTAATGGAATAGAGGGTGCTTGCATAGAAAAACAAGTCAGCCCCCTATTTGCATATTAGTGGTATCAAATCATAGTTTTTCTCATGTGATTTCCATTTATAGCTAGAGATTTAGATCTTGGTATTATTGTGCAAGTTTTGGGTTGAAGTTTGACACCTTTCAAGGATGGGGGAAGCTTCAAATAGTGAGATTTCTCATACATATTCATTAGCCAAGTTACTTGATAAAGAGATGTTGAAGGAGTTTGTAAACATGAGAAATATGGTGCAAGAGATGTGGGAAGATAGGAAGGAGAGCATTGTCCTTCAAGAGAAGATGATGTCCATGAAGGAGGAGAATCACCAGCTTCTTGAAAAGTTCCATGAGATGGAGAATTAGCTCCATGAGGCAAAGGAAACCCTTACCAAGTATATGAATGAGCATGAGGCATGTAATGCTGGTTTTTCTTCAAATTCCTCTCAAGTTGAATGCTTTGGTATTTTTGAAAATCATACTAGAGGAATAGTGTCCAAGCTATTGTTAAAAATGGGCTATGAAAGTAGAGGGTTAGGAAAACATGCACAAGGCATTGCTGACCCTATTGCTATTGAGGAGAGGCCCAAGTATTGGGGTATTGGATATGAACAAAAAGATGGATCATATTCCAAAGTTGAGGAGACAAGGGAAACAGTTCCAAGAACAACTTTTGTTGCAAGTTCAATCCCTCAAGCATGCAAAGTGTGTGTTCAAGATGAATGCAAATGTGTGAAACAAGAGAGTTGTGATAGCCATGAGGAAAAGAACATTGTTGATGGTCTTCAAAGGAGAGCTAGTAACTCTTCAAATTCACCTACTCAAGAAGGCAATAAAGGTGAATGTTAAAGGTATATTTCTTCCTATAATTCAGTTGCTTTTGATTATGTTGAGCATGGTAAATTTTCATGTAAAAATTGGAGGAAACGTACATGTACATATTGTGGTTTAGATAACCATCATGTTACAAGATGTTGGAAAAGATTGACCACATTCAGGAAACTTTCCAAGAAAAGGAAACTTGAAAAGAAAATGCAAAACATTTGCACTCATTGCCAGAAGAGGGGTCATCTCATTGACCAATGTTGGACATTGCATCTAACCACTCATTCACAACAGATGAAGAAGATGGATAAAGAGACTGGAAATAATGGAAGAGGATATTCCATCATTGATGTCAGTCAAGATGATTCACATGAAGAGGATTTTCAGCAGGAAAAGTCACCATTGAATTGGCTTGGTAAGAAATGGTTAGATTTCTTAAAAATGTAAGGCTTTCCTTTCTCTATTTTTAGATGCACAATTCAGCCTTATGTATGCATTTCTATTGAAAGTATGACAAGTTGCAACAACTTAACATAAATTGTATGATGCAAGTTTTCATGTGAATGCGATTCTATTGAATCCATTCTTGTTGTTGCATAACTTCGCTAGGAGGGTGTAAAAGATGGGTATGATACTCACTTATTGCAGCCGTATATATTTTCATTTAAGCTCTTATGTACCCACATGTTTTTGGGTTTATGTAGTTATGTTTGTACTTGAAGGAGAGTTGAAGATCTATGCACATGCATGTGATTTTGTATGTGTAAACAGTGAACTTTGTGATTGTTTCATTATGAGTGACTCATGAATGTAACATGGTTGTGTATCGTGAATGTCAACTTTTGGAATGTCAATATGTTTGAAATGAGTCTTGACTTGTGTCGATGTTGTCTTGACGAATATGTTGTGTCGATCATGTTTTTTGACTTTTGTTTAGTCGATGGTGTTGGTGTTTGTTGACTTGTAAGTCAATATTGAGTACACCAAGATGCAGAAAAAAGCCATGTACTTTGATGATGTACAAGATGTGACAGTTATGGATTTGAAGAGAAAAAGAGTTGGTTGGCATCATTTACATTCTTATATAAAATTTGTTTTCAATATTGATGGTTTTCTTGGATTGTGACAAGATGTCGTAGGAAATCATTTTACAGCCATTGTAGAGAGGATTGTGTTGACACCAAGATTTCACAAGAGGGGTTTGATTCTCAGTGGGAAGGCTGACAGTTTTCCAAGAACAAAGGGAACAGTGGGTCAGTAGTAGTCAAAGAACAGTGGTTGAGGGACATAGCCAGTTGCAGTGCAAGGCATGTCAAGGTACCCAGGTGATTGCCAAAAAGACTTTTCAAGTAGAATCAATTGATAGAAATTGGAAGCAAAAGATTACTGAGGCTGAGGCAGATAATCATCATCTTTTGTGGGACCAAAATCCATTCAGTGGGAAGGAGTGATCCGAATTTGGAACAGGGGTCAAAATTTAGCCAAAAAATAAAAGTGTTTGAAATTGCTTCAAAATGAACAGGTGCATATGCCTTGTCCTAAAAAACCCAACGCAACTTGAATGGGTTAAAACATACATCATATGAGTGAGATATCATGTTCTGTTCATTTTTCCAAACAAACAAAATTTTGCTAACTATACATTCTGTACAATCCGTACAGGCTAACGTGACAAGGTATGACCCTACACGTGGCAAGTGACATGGAAGTGCTGAGTTGGCAAGTGATGACATGGAAAATGTTGAATTGGCAAGTGCTGACATGGAAAATGTTGAGTGGCAGAAACGTGGTTGAATGATTTAAAGACAGGTGGTATTTTATTGGCAAATTGGGTGGTTCCACGTGGCCCGAGCATGGGCTTCCACGTGGCACCTTGGTATAGTTTAAAAGTTATGTGGAGTCCACGAGGGTCGAACCCCAGACCTCCCACACGGTGGAAATTTTTGGCAAGGTCCGCCCAACTGAAGTTCCCACACATTTTGATCTAGGTGGATATCGTTGGCCACCCACCTTTTCCAACTAACTCAAAACAATTTTCTGGAAATTTTGGTAATTTACTATTTTTAGTAGTTTCTAACTTATGGGGCTATTTTGAGGGCCTAAATGAAGGTTTTTAGAG
Organism: Picea glauca; assembly: GCA_000966675.3. NCBI lineage: Eukaryota > Viridiplantae > Streptophyta > Pinopsida > Pinales > Pinaceae > Picea > Picea glauca. The sequence continues at coordinate 177,448 of JZKD02S2425866.1, read as the reverse complement.
ATCGAGCTTCTCAATGATAGCTAAAGTCATTATTGAGTCCCCAAAATGAATCTCCTCAATGATACCTTTCCAATGGGCTATCATACACCTAAAACATAGATCGTATGCAGAAGTTATGGACCCAGGAAGTTGATGTACTAATTTACCCAAACGAGGCCCACATGCATTTTGGCGCTTCATCTCCTAGGGTTAGTTTTTTTTATGTCTAGGGTTTTTGGCATTCCTTTTTATTGTAAAAAGGCCTTTAGAGACTCATTGTAATGATCTCTTGCGAATGCGAGTATCCATCAAATCTCTTCTCAGAGATAATCTTCCACCATTCTAGCAAGTCTTTCACTCTGTATTTTTACAGTCTCTGTACATTTCTTTCATTAATAGAAATTGTGTATTACTGTATATCTGTGACTCTTGTTATATTTCCGATATATATCTGTTGTATTCTTGTCTCTCTTGCAATATCTATGAATATTTTTTTGTTATATCTACGCTCTCATTTTGTGCCAAAAATAATCTGGATCACATTGTTTCTTACCATATAATATGTTTATATATATTTAAAATTGCAATGTGATGAGTTTTGGTGGGGTCTCGGCGGGAGCTTAGCCCCAACCCCAGATTATATGCACCTCCCCATACGACCTCAACACACAAAGTACGTGCAGGGTTTCAAATGGATCCTCCATACGCCTGACACTTGCCACTACCAAAAACGTTTGCAATCAGATCTCTCCCTACACCCAACACTTTTCACTTCCCACACCGTTGCAACGGGTACCCACATTTGGCGTGGGACATGGTCACATGGAACCACGTGTCCAACACCTCTGTAGATTGGGCACTAGGTTCCCTAACCATGCAATATTTTGGCGCTATTTGTGGAATATGGCGCACATGTTGGGTTTAGGCACGAGAAACGCACAGAATTTGGGTTACTCACATAGGAGGTGTGAATTGGCAAAATAGGGACAACAAGCTTGAAGGAGAAAACTTGCAGGAGGTCCATCTTCTTCATTGTTTGGCCAAACCAGGTGTTGAAAAATCCCAACTAGGGGTTTTGTGATGTTTTGAAACCATTGGTATAGGTTTCAAAGGCATTTGGAGACTTCTATTGTAGTTTTTTCTATAAGGAAGTTCCAGAGAGATCCAAGTGGACCAGGGCCATTGGTGAAGGAGGCCATGTCGAGGGGAGCCAAACTCCATTTTTCAGTGGCTGAATAGTCATTATTGGCTAATTGATATGCTCTGAACTAATTGGAATAGGTTGTAGAGGCATTTGAGGACTTTTACCAGTGTTTTTTCCACATGAAATCTTAGGGAAGCTTAAGGCCACAAGTAGAAGAGGTCATGCCCAGATGATCCATGGTCTGTTTTCAGAGATCTAACAGTCATTTTTGTGGGTTTTATGTATTCTGAACCCAATGGTATAGTCAGTAAATCCATTGGAGTTGAGAAGAATATTGTAAAATAAATTTGACAAACTAATCCCAGAGAGCCTAGTCCATTGATGGAGGCTCAAGGAGATGTAGCCCAGTTGGGGGTGAACTCCTTTATCATGTTGTTGTTGTTGTGAGTTTTCTGGTTATAATTTGCTTCAATTCATGTTTTCTCTTGTATTCTTTAAAAAAAATATTTAAGCTTAAAAAAAACCTCACACATAAACACCTAAAAGGAGCCTAAACTTGGCACATAAATCCTCTTGCACAACTAAGACATTGAGAAAGGTCTTGGAGTTTATTTTAGTGGAATAGAGGGTGCTTGCATAGAAAAACAAGTCAGCCCCCTATTTTCAGTTTAGGTGGTTTCAGAGCATAGTTTTTCTCATGTGATTTCCATTGATAGATATAGATTTATTTGTTGGTATTATTGTGCAATTTTTGTGTTGAAGTTTGACACCTTTCAAGGATGGGGGAAGCTTCAAACAGTGAGAGTTATCATACATATTCATTAGCCAAGTTATTTGACAAAGAGATGTGGGAAGATAGGAAGGACAACATTGTCATTCAAGAGAAGATGATGGCCATGAAGGAGGAGAAGCACCAGCTTCTTTAAAATTTGCATGAGATGGAGACTCATCTCCATGAGGAAAAGCAAACCCTTACCAAGTATATGCATGAACATGAGGTATGTAATGCTGGTTTTTCTTCAAATTCCTTTCAAGTTGAATGCTTTGGTGTTTTTGAAAATCATAGTAGAGGAATAGGGTCAAGTTATTGTTTAAAATGGGCTATGAAGGTAGAGGGTTAGGAAAACATGCACAAGGCATTGTTGAGCCTATTGTTGTTGAGGAGAAGCCTAGGTATTGGGGTCTTGGATATGAACAGAAAGATGGATCATATTCCAAAGTTGAGGAGACAAGGGAAATAGTTCCAAGAACAATGTTTCTTGCAAGTTCAATCCCTCGAGCATGAAATGTGTGAGTTCAAGATGAATGAAAATGTGTGAAACAAGAGAGTTGTGATATCCATGAGGACAAGAACATTGTTGATGGTCTTCAAAGGAGAGCTAGTAACTCATCCAATTCACCTCCTCAAAAAGGCGATAAAGGTGAATGTTCAAGGTATATTTCTTCCTGTAATTCAATTGCTTTTGATTATGTTGAGAATGGTAAATTTTCATGTAAAAATGGGAGGACATGTCCATGTACATATTGTGGTTTAGATAACCATCATGTTTCGAGATATTGGAAAATATTGACCACATTTAGGAAACTTTCCAAGCAAAGGAAACTTGAAAAGAAGATGCAAAAGATTTGCACTCACTACCATAAGAGGGGTCATCTCATTGACCAATGTTGGACATTGCATCTAGCCACTCATTCACAACACATGAAGCAGATGGATAAAAATACTGGAAAGAATGGAAGAGGAGATTCCATCATTGATGTGAGTCAATATGATTCACAAGAAGAGGATTTTCAGCAGGAAAAGTCACCATTGAATTGGCTTGGTAAGAAATGGTTAGATTTCTTAAACAAGTAAGGCTTTCATTTCTTTGTTTGTAGATTCACATTTCAGACTTATGTATGCATTTCCATTGAAAGTATGACAAGTTGCACTAGCTTATCATAACTTGTCTGATGCAAGTTTGCATGTGAATGCAATTGTTTTGAAGGAATTCTTGTTGTTGCATAACTTTGCTAGGAGGGTGTAAAAGATGGGTATGATACTCACTTATTGTAGCCATATATCTTTTCATTTCATCTCTTATGTACCCACATGTTTTTGGGTTTATGTACTTATGTTTGTACTTGAAGGAGAGTTGAAGAGCTATGCACATGCATGTGATTTTGTATGTGTAAACAATGACCTTTGTGACAGTTTCATTATGAGTGACTCATGAATGTAACATGGTTGTGTATCATGAATGTCGACTTTTGGAATGTCAATATGTTTCAAATGAGTCTCGACTTGTGTCAATGTTGTCTTGATGACTATGTTGTGTCGATCATGTTTTTCGACTAATGTTTAGTCGATGGTGTTTGTCGAGCTGTAAGTCGATATTGAGTACACCAAGATGCAGGAAAACACCATGTACTTTGATGATGTACAAGATGTAGAAATTATGGCTTTGAAGAGAAAAAGAGTTGGTTGGCATCATTTACATTCTTGTATAAAGTTTGTTTTCAAGATTGATGGTTTTCTTGGATTGTGACAAGATGTCGTTGGAAATCATTTTGCAGCCATTGTAGAGCGGATTGTGTTGATGCCAAGAGTTTACAAGAGGGTCTTGATTTTCAATGGGAAGGATAACAGTTTTCCAAGCACAAAGAGAACAGTGGGTCAGCAATAGCCAGAGAATAGTGGTTGAGGGGCATAGCCAGTTGTAGTGCAAGGCATGTCAAGGCACCCATGTGATTGTGAGAAAGACTTTTCAAGTAGAATAAGTTGATAGAACTTGGAAGTAGAAGAGTATTGAAGATCAGACAGATAATCATAAGCTTTTGTGGGACCAAAATCCATTCAGTGGGAAGGAGTGATCATAATCTGGACTAGGGGTCAAAATTTATCCCAAAAAACAAAGTGTTTGGAATCGCTTCAAAATGGACAAGTGTGTAGGCCCCATCCTCATGAACCCAACACAACTCAAATAGGTTCAAATTGAAATAGGATGAGTGAGATATCACATTCTGTTCATTTTTCCAAACATGCCAAATTTTGTTAACTATATAGTCTGTACAACTTGACGTGGCAGGGTATGGTCCCACACGTGGTAGGTGAGATGTCAGTGCTGAGTTGGTAAGTGATGATGTGGAAAATGATGATTTGGCAAGTGCTAACATGGAAAGTGTTGAGTGGTAGAAACATGGGTGAATGATTTAAAGACACGTGGCATTTTATTGGAAAATTGAGTGGTGCCACATGGCCTAGGCATGGGTTGCCATGTGGCACCTTGGTATAGTTTAAACGTTATGTGGAGTCAACGAGGATCAAACCCCGGACTTCTCACACAGTGGAATTTTTTGGCAAGGGTCGCCCAACCAACGCACCCACACATTGTTTCTTACTATATAATATGTTTATATATATTTAAAATTGCAATGTGGTGAGTTTTGGTGGGGTCCGGGCAGGGGCTTAGCCCCATCCCCAAGTTATGTGTTCCTCCCCATATGACCTCAACACACAACATACACGTGGGGTTTCAAATGGATCCTCCATATGTCTGACACTTGTCACTACCACAAACGCTTGAAATCAGATCTCTCACTATGCCCGACACTTGTCACTTCCCACACTATTGTAAATGGTGCCCAAATTTGGTGTGGGACATGGTCACATGGAACCACATGTCCAACACCTCCATAGATTGGGGGCTAGGTTCCCTAACCATGAAAATTTTTGGTGAGATTTATGGAATATGGCACACGTGATGGGTTTAGGCACTGGAAATGCCCAGATGCTGGGTTACTCACATAGGAGGTGCGAATTGGTGAACTAGGGACAACAATCTTGAAGGAGAAAACTTGGAGGAGGTCTATCTTCTTTGTTTTTTGGCCAAACCAGGTGACGAAAAAGCCCAACTAGGGGTTTTGGGATGTTCTGAAGCCATTGGTATAGGTTTCAATAATTTGGAGACTTCTATTGTAGGTTTTTCTACAGGGAATCTCTAGAGACCTCCAAGTGGACGAGGGCCACCAGTGAAGGCAACCATGTCCAGGGGAGCCAAAGTCCATTTTCAGTGAGTAAATAGTCATTATTGGCTAATTGATATGCTCTGAACTCATTGGAACAGATTGCAGAGGCTTTTGAAAATTTTTATAGCTGTTTTGGCCATAGGGAATCTCAGGGAAGATCAAGGCCACAAGTAGAAGAGGTCATGCCCAAATGAGCCAGGGTCTATTTTCAGAGATCTAACCATCAATTTTGGGGTTTTTATGTATTCTGAACCCATTATTACAGTTAGTAAATCCATTGGAGTTGAGAAATAACTTGTAAAATAAATTTGACAAACTAATCCCAGAGAGCCTAGTTGGGGGTGAAATCCTTTATCATGTTGTTGTTGTTGTGCGTTTTTCAGTTATTATTTGCTCAAATTTATGTTTTTTGTTGTATTTTTTAAACAACATATTTAAACTTTGAGAAAACCTCACACATAAACACCTAAAAGGATCCTAAACTTGGAACATAAATCCTCTTGCACAACTAAGACATTGAGCAAGATCTCAAAGCTTATTTTAATGGAATAGAGGGTGCTTGCAAAGAAAAACAAGTTATCCCCCTATTTTCATATTAGGTGGTATCAGAGAATAGTTTTTCTCATGGGATTTTCCATTGACAACTAGAGAATTAGTTGTTTGTATTATTGTGCAAGTTTAGTGTTGAATTGTGACACCTTTCAAGGATGGGGGAAGCTTCAAACAGTGAGAGTTCTCATACATATTCATTAGCCAAGTTATTTGACAAAGATATGTTGAAGGAGTTTGTAACCATGAGAAATATGGTGCAAGAGATGTGGGAAGATAGGAAGGAGAGCATTGTCCTTCAATCATAGATAATGGCCATGAAGGAGGAGAAGCACCAACTTCTTGAAAAGTTGCATGAGATGGATATTTGGATCCATGAGGCAAAGGAGACCCTTACCAAGTATATGCATGAACATGAGGTATGCAATGCTCGTTTTTCTTCACATTCCTCCCAACTTGAATGCTTTGGTGTTTTTGAAAATCATACTAGAGGAAGAGGGTCCAAGTTATTGTTAAAAATGGGATAGGAAGGTAGAGGGTTAGGAAAACATGCACAAGGCATTGTTCATCCTATTGTTGTTGAGGAGAGGCCCAAGTATTGGGGTCTTGGATATGAACATAAATATGGATCATATTCCAAATTTGAGGAGACAAGGGAAGCAGTTCCAAGAACAACCTTTCTTGCACGTTCAATCCCTCAAGCATGCAAAGTGTGTGTTCAAGATGAATGCAAATGTGTGAAACAAGAGAGTTGTGAAAACCATGAGGACAAGAAAATTCTTGATGGTATTCAAAGGAGAGCTAGTAACTCTTCAAATTCACCTCCTCAAGATGATGATAAAAGTGAATGTTCAAGGTATATTTCTTCCTGTAATTCATTTGCTTTTGATTATGTTGCGCATGGTAAATTTTCATGTAAAAATGGGAGGAAAAATCCATGTACATATTGTGGTTTAGATAACCATCATGTTTCGAGATGTTGGAAAATATTAACCACATTCAAGAAACTTTCCAAGCAAAGGCAACTTGAAAATAAGATGCAAAAGATTTGCATTCACTGCCAGAAGAGGGGTCATCTCATTGTCCAATGTTGGACATTGCATCCAACCACTCATTCACAAGACATGAAGCAGATGGATAAAGAGACTGGAAAGAATGGAAGAGGATATTCCATCATCAATGTGAGTCAATATGATTCACAAGAAGAGGATTTTCAGCAGGAAAAGTCACCATTGAATTGGCTTGGTAAGAAATGATTAGATTTCTTAAACAAGTAAGGCTTGCATTTCTCTGTTTGTAGATCCACATTTCAGCCTTATGTATGCATTACAAATATGTCATTGACGGTCAGAAGCAATTGTATCTTCAATGGATGAAATCATTGTTAAGGAGTGTTTGTTAGTGAAGGTTTTTGAAGAGATATAAACTGCCATAAAAAGTGACTTTTAGGGGTAGTGCAAAATGACCCCCAAAAGGTGACTTTAAGGAGCGGTTCCAAACTGCCACCAAAAGTCATTTTTTGGGGGTAGTTTGGAACTACCCCTAAAAGTCACTTTAAGGGGAGGTTTATATCTCATAAAAAATTGTCACTAAAAGGCTTAACTTTTAGTGGTGGTGTATTTATGGGGATTTTTTTACAAAACCCTCACTAATGCTAAAACCCTTGCCAATTCCACTTTTGGAGGCGAAAAATTATCACCTCTAAAGGTGTTTTTTGTAGTAGTGACCAAGACGATAAATTATCATTATGGAACAATCACTAAAGAGTTTCCACCTTTTGTGAATGGTGTGCCTAAGTGGGAACTAATTTCTTGTTGTAATAGAATTTTCCTTGATCTTGATAGAGTTGTTTTTATTTATTTGGGATATTATGAGCCTATTGTGTGATTTTAAAGTGTGTTTTATTTTGAAAAAGATGCATAATGGGAATGTGTGTCTATGTGGATGATAATGTTAGATATTTTGTTTGATGAATCTATAGTGGGGTTGTTTTGGGATTGTGATCTAGACTTTATCTATGTATGTACACACCTATTTTGATGGATTGTTATGAAAATGATAACATACATACATATCGTTGACCAAAATTTGGTCATCTATATTTTCCCTCTCTTGGATTCATAAAATCCTTGATACCAAAATAATACATTCTTTTGAACTTCTATAGGTTGATTTTGTAACACTTAATCTCAGATTCTCCACGAATTTTTCAGATCAAAAATCCGAGTTCATATGCTCAAGATATCCAAGTGTAAAGTTTAAGAAAAAAATGGCACACCTCTTTCATACTTAGTCTCATTTTCAAACTCTTCTCCTCTCCTCTCCTCTTTTCTTTCATACTCAACACTTAGAATTTTCAATCAACATATTTATCTCCATACTTGACCTCACTCTTCTACCATACACTCCACTAGGCTCCACAATTAGACATTTTTTAGACTCTTCCCTCATATCCTATCATCGGGTTCGCGGGTTGGCAGACTCATCTCCTTACTTCCCTCACCTTCCCATCCATGTGAAACCTCCATGCTCCTAAATCCACTTCCTACACTTTACCTTACCACCTACATCACCCTACATCACCCTTATCCCTCTACCACCTACAAATTACCCCATCCCCCTCTCATCTCCTTACCCTCTCTCTACTTATTTTTTTTTTAAAAGTAATATAGATCGTGGGCAGGCGAACACCATTCATCCCTCACTCCCTTGCTCACTTCACTCCTCAACCAGCCAACCCATCCCCATAGCCTACAAAATACCCCCTCGACTTCTGCTACCCACAATTTTCCCTTCACCTTCCCTCTCGTACATCCTCCCATACTTAACTTATTTTCTCAAGTTTCATTACATTAGATTATGAACCAATAAGATCCTTCCACATGGAAGCATACAAGTTTTGACACATGGTGATGTATTATTGTTTATATTTGGCATCTAATGAGTTTTTGACACATGGGATATGAATGGACAATGATTGAGCGACGAGTTAGTGTTGACTGGGCATTTTGTGACACATTGAGATGTATTATTGTTTATATTTGGAATCTAATGAGGTTTTGACACGTGGTATATTAATCGAAAATGACTCAACGATGTCTCAGTGTTGATTGGGCATGAAGTGGATGAGGATGGGGTTCCAAAAATTATTATTTTATTCAATAATTTTCCAAGGGCCGAATCTTCCAAGCTCCATAATTTATTCTCTATTTTGTTTTTTTATAAGTGTATGAAACACTTAGTATTATATGATCCAAATGGATGTCAATGGCCTCCCACCTATTCCAACTGGTTCATTTTGGCAGTTTTTTTCCTAGTTTTTGGGTCCCTAACTTGCGGGGTCATTTTGAGGACCTAAACAACGTTTTTAGGGCTCGCCACAGTTAAAAATTCCCTTTGATTGGTCACGAAAAAATGTGTAGTCTTTGAATATACCTTTCCAATGAGCTATCGTGCGCCTAAAAATAAGATTATATGCAAAATTTATGACCCTGGAAGTTGATGTACTAACTTACCCAAATGGGGCCCACATGACTTTTGGCACTTCATCTCCTAGGGCTAGGTTTTTGGATGTCTAGGGTTTTTGACATTCCTATTTACTGTAAAAAGGCCTTCAGAGCCTCATTGCAATCATATTATTGTGAATGAGTGAAACCGTCACATCTCTTCTCAAATATAATCCACCACCATTACAACAAGTTTGTTTTCCACTGCATTTTACAGTTTTAGCTTATTTCCTTATTGAATAGAAAACCGGTTTTACTGTATCTATGCTATTCTGTGTTAAGCATATTTTAATAATCTATATTCATTTCGTTCTGATCATAAAATTTAGATCAATGGTATCAGAGAAGTATGCTCCTTGTCGTCTTAATGCATGTCCCCAATGAGGTCAAGGTACAAAGAATTGGGTCTCGAGGTTGTTTCTCTTGAGGACAAAGCTCTCAGACACCCAAACAACCTCTCATGGTAGGAGAAAAGAAATATGACAGGACAAGAGATAATTTCAAAATGTTCCTTGAGGAAACTGTCATGCAACAGAGGAATGAGATGATGGATAGTTTCACACAAATCCTTTGGCGATTATTAATAGTTGATGCATCTTCCCCGAGTGGAGGTGTCGCCCCCTTCAAGGTACAAATCAACTTCGATATTCCTATATTTTAAGGTCATATAGATGCAGATGGTGTAGACAAGTGTTGAATCTACTAGAAGGGTATTTTTTTATCCATAACTTTTCAAATAGAGAAAAAATTACTTTTTCACTCCTCAAAGTCGTTCCCCATGTCAAATATTGGTGGGAAACTTTCTGTGAGCAAAAGGAAATAGAGGAACCCTCATTATTTATAGTTGTGGCCACCTGGGAAACCTTCAGGGATGATATTAAGGAACAATACTAACCTGTCGAAAGTTATGACGACTTGTATACCAAATGGACCACACTGCGGCAAGAAAGAGACCAAGCAGTGCCAGATTTCACAAATATCTTCCATGCCCTGTGCACCAAGCTGGGTATCAAATATTCAGAGCAACATCTGGTGATCAAGTATCACGGTAATCTGCATAGATACATCCAGAATGAAATGGAATTTCTAGACATCTCATCCTTAGGCACAACCTATCGATATGCCATCAAAATTGAGCAGAAGCTCAAACAAAAGACACGACAATTTGGGCCTGGGAACCCCTCATAGAAAAAACTAGGAAAGGGCGGCCCCAACCTATAGAACAAAGAACAGAGTAAATATGGATAGTATTAGGGCAACCATTCCAAGTCGCAAGCAAAGAAGGACACCAAAAAGACAAAGAAGGATACCGATAAGTGGTGTGACTTCCATAAAATCCCTTGGAATAACATTGTTGATTGCCGATCGAAGCAGTTGCTGGTGGCCAAGTGAAAACCTCTAAATCATATGTGGGTTCTGACTCTGATTCAGAACTAGAAAGGGGAATATGGATCATTGATGCGGAACCCAGTGCCACTGTTTCTACCACCAAACTCTAGCCTGGTGAACCAGACGAGCCAAAAGAAGGAAAGCACCTTTTCCATTCACATATGTGGGTAAAAGGCACCCCGCTACACTTCATCATTGATAGCAATAGCCAGAATAACCTCATCTCAGTAGAGGTCGTCAAGCAGTTGGCCCTCCTGACAATGCCGCACATGTAGCCCTACACCATTGGATGGCTATGTAAAGGAAGAGATCTTTGTGTCATCCAATAGTGTCAACTGTCGTATGACATCAAGCCCTTCAAATACGAGGTTTTGTGTGATGTTGCTCCTCTCAAAGTTTGTAATGTTATTTTGGGCCAACCTTATTTATGGAAACGTCATGTTGTATATGAGTCTAGGCCTCCTAGTGTTATTATTACTTTGAATAGGAAATTGTACAAGATACCTGAGGTAGTACCTCCTAGTGTTATTTCCTTGATCTCTACCAAGTAATGCAGGAAGGTCATCTCTCAGACTGGGAAATTTGTCTTTTTCATGATTCTCTCTCAAAGTAAGCAAAATATTACAGCCACATCCACGACCTCCACGAATGATCTCTCCACACAATAGAAGAAAGTGGATAAGGTCATGGAAGAATACTCATATATATTATCCTCTCCTACCTGGGTACCTTTTCACTTCTAGGTCAAGCATCCCATCGATCTGACCCTAGGCGTACCACTATCCAATGGGTCAGTTTTGGCCCTTAGTTATCGAAGAAAGCAAAGTTTAAGGAAGAAAGGTGAAGTACGAATTGTGCGAAAGGCACATTTTCTGAGATTGGGTCAAAGTGGTCAATGAAGTGGAAAAGAAGGAGTGAAGTAATGGAAAGCAAGCCATTGAATGACAAGATCAAGGAAGATAGATCATCAAGGAAGATGGATCGTGGACAACTCAGCAAGTGGAAAAATCCACCAATGGATGCTTTGGAGAACCTCATGGGAAAGAAGGAAAGACAGGCAGGTGAAGCCCTAAAACCACAGGTCAAGTGGACCTAAGTTTTTAGACATCCAGGGTTTTGGAAATTAGGGTTTTAACACTTGGGATTTTGTCTAAGGTCATCTGAGAGTGATTGTAATGTATAAATAAATACCTAGATGAGAGAAGAGGGGTTCCTCATTAGTTGGCCATTGTTGTGAAGAGAGCGAGAATTTTTTATGTGTGAGTGTGTCTTGGATTGTAATATATTCAACTGGGTGCAAAGATCGACCCTGCAGCTGGGTGCACATGGAGGTGAGAGAAAGAAAGAGAAGGAGAGAAATATATCTACAAGAAAAGTGTGCAGATAGAGCTATATGTTTTCATATAATATAACAAGAAACAAAGTTCTATGGATGTAGCACTAGGGAGAGGTTGAACCACATATATTTTGTTGTTCAATGTGGTTGATGTTGTGTTATTTACCTTCTATTATATTGTTGATGCATTGTTGTGTTAGATATGAGATAAAACTGTGTGAAGTAAGTTTAATCTTGGTAAAGGATAACTAGATCTCGGTGTATTGTTATTATGTGTTCCCTTGCATTTCCTCTAGTTGTACACACTTGTGCCCTGCAACCCCCTATTGCTACTTCCGGTGAGACTTCATCTGCTTCAGAGGTGTTGTCGAAAGGGCCAGTAGTTAGGGTTTTGTTGGTGCGTTTTTGAAGCGTTGAACCCCGGGTCTGACCTTGTGCCAACAAATAGTTCTGTTGTTGGGACCGAGATCTTATTGAGGGAATGTCAAGGTGGTTTCCATCAAATACATAGATTCAAAAGTGGATAGAAGAACAAGAAAAGGAATTTGCTAAAGCCTAGAACAAGAACCCTAATATTAGTACAGAGGAATGTTTGGGAAGGTATATGTTTACTCATATACATGAGATTTTCTTTGGAGGAATCCATAAGGAGCTATACGAGCGATTAGAAAGATTAGCAGATACCCAATTTGAAGTTAGATCTAGATCGCTTGTGGTTTGGACGTCGGTGCGGATCAAGAAGGTCAAGAGAGTTGATAACATCGTATCAAGAGAAATAGATCATTGGTTTGATAACACCATTGGAGGGTACATCACCGATTTTGAGATTGACAAAGTAGAGTCATATAGCCAAGCATAGAGATATTTCTTTAAGGGGTTAGAGGAAATTTTTTACACTTTTTTAGGTTGAAGATCAAGATGCTATTGCATGAGAAGAACATCTTGAAGATACAATAGTTGGTCAGATCGAAAAGATGATGTTCACAAATTCAGACAGCGACAATGACTATTTGGCCTACGATATGGTTAATTTAATGATGTTGATTAGATCCTTTTTGGCGAATATTGTATGTGGATTTTTCTGTTTTGAAGAGTTTTGAAGATTTTTTGTGTTAAATCATCGTGGTTCATACCAGGTACGTATGATTAATGTTTTATGATGATTTTGAGTATAATTCAACATGTTTTTATGATTTCAAGAAACTAATTTGTGTTTTGTGTGTCATAGGGAAAAATTGCAGGTCGTTTTTGCATCCGGCACTCCGTTTGGTACTCCATCCGGTACTTCATCCGACACTATTATAGGCAATTAACTTAAATATTTATTTTTGGGAGGATGAAGTGGAATCTTAAAAATCCAACACATGGATTTTGTGCGCAATATGCCCAATTAGGTCACAAGTGGGCCATTTCCTGAAATTCTAAATGGATTAAGAGTAGTTCGTGGTTTTCCATTTTGCATCCGGTACTCCATCTGACACTCTGTTCGACACTCCGTTCGACACTCCGTCCTACACTAAAACTATGGGCAAGTTGGCGGTTATCATATCAACGGACAATGATGGGAAAATAAATGACATGGGTTTTCTTCGTTCTCGTGGCCTCCATATACTCAACTTCTAATAACTCATATTGGGTTGTTATACTTGACGTTTATTGGCTCACTTAGTTTCTAGAAGTCACCAACAGTTAAAACACATTTAATGTAATTTGTTGTTTTTAGAGGAGGTCAACCCTCCCAGTGGTTTAACTCTCAGCTTGTAAATCTATAAATACCACCTCAGTGGTCAGAAAAATAGTTAGGGATAAGATCAAAAGAATAATTAATCTATGTTTTGTCAATTCCAGACATATTTGCTAAAACTATGTAAAACCGTGTTTTTGATTTTAAATGTTGAAATTGTGTTAACTAAGCTTGTGATTTGTTCTTGAAGAGTAACCATGACCTATTGGGAGGCCCACCAACAGTCTGGTTGAATACTTAGTCAATTAGCTTATGAATTCATATAGTGTAATCATCATTTCTTTTGTTTCTTGTACATGAGTTTTATTATATTTATTTACTGTGTAAATTGTTCATAATTTAATTGTTTCAGTTCACTTTTACAGGTTATTATGGAGGCTAGTGTGAATAAGCAATGACCTTTTAATTGATAGGAAATAAACTTGCAAGTTTGGATACTAACCCCTCTTTGTAATTATATGATATTTAGATTTCTCATATGCTGAAATAGAGTTTAAAAACAGAGTTAAAACAGAGTATTTAGTTCATGGTTTCTTTGGCAAGTTTCGGTGGATGGATAGTTGTTAGTTTTAGTTTTCATTTCCAATTAGCTTATCTAATTGCTATTTAAATTTTCTTATCCAGCTGTTATGTAGTTTTCTTATTTAATTTCTTGTCATATGTTGTTTTAAGAGTATTTCCTCATTTGCAATTTAATTTGTTAAAATATAATTAGTCTCATTTATTTCATGCAATTTTCTTTTCTAGATTTAGGTTGCAATTTCAATTCAAAGTTGATTATTGAGTTTAGTTTTCAGTCACGAATTTAAGTAGTATGGATTTGCTTAATTAACATAGAATGAAATTGAATTTCATAGAATAGCATTTTTTTTATATTGTTGATTATTAATGCATGATTGAACAATCACATGGATATGCAAGATAGTTGATGCTGCTTCTATAATGGCTAAGTTCTCACTGGATTGTATAATTCACACTTTTCACTTTGCTGTCGATGTCAATATTGAGTTTATCCCTCTTGAATTATCATTAATTGTTAAATGTCATCGTGATATCATAAGACATCGGAGACATAATCATCAACACTATATTTGAGTTTTCTTTCTTTTATAGATTAGAAGATAATTTCATTGCTTTTGTAGGTTAAATAGTCTTCTTGCTTTGGTATATTGAAGAATAGTTTTCTTATCATAGATTAGTTGTTTTTTACTTTTATTGTCATGATGCTTTCAATTTAGTAGATTAAGATTTCCTTTTGTAAATTAGAAGTAATTAGGAAGTTTAATTTAAGAATAGAGTTCAATTTCTTATTAGTTTGATTAATTTCTTATTGAGTAATCTTGATTAGTTTACCTGTTGTAAAAGTTATCATAGGTTAGCTAGTTGTTTCCTTGCTTGTTTAATTTCTTTAATAGGGTAGTTGCCTTCTTTTCTAATTTGTTTTGATAGGGTAGTTTCTTGTGTATTTACTTTCTTTCATAGGATAGTTGCTTATTGAATTTGAGTAGGTTAATTAAAGTAGTTTGTTGTTGTTATTTCTTATTAGGTAGATAGTTTTCTTTTGCTTATTGTCATGATTAAGTTAATTTTATTTAAATAGGGTTTTCGTTTTCTTTCTTAGGACTATCCATCGATCCTTTGTTCAAAGGTTACTTAGGGTAAATGGTTTAAGTTTCTTAGTAGGGTTTGATGATTAGTAGTGTTTGCTTGAATAGATTAGTTCTCAGATAATCCTTTCCTTAGTTAGACTATACTACCTCTAGCCTTTCTTCCTTGGCCCATATAGTGCTACAACTCTAAGTTTACTTACCCTGGGTTGAAAATTTAATTAAGGGTTTTTAGTGTGTTTTTAGTGCATATAGAACACCCATCATTTTTGGCTCCGTTGTCGGGGAGTTGTCTCAAGGTAGGAAATAGTTAGGAAATAGATCCCTTCTAAACCTTAACATTAGTTTGGTGGTAGGGGAACTTTAAGACGAGAGGTAAGAACCTGCGCATATGCTATAGTAGGTTCCCCCAAACCCAATGGTAGTTCTTCTTTTTGTTTTCGTTTTCTTTCATGAATAGAACTAAAGACCCAGAAGGTAGATACATTAAATCTAAATCATACCTTTCAACCGAGGTTCCTTCCAATCGTTTTGGGGGAAGGAATGTTCCACTCATAAATTCTATAGACCGATACTGAAAAATAAGAATTAGCTCAACTCAAAGAGCTAAAGTAGTCTCTGACGAGACTAACACAGGGAGCACTATAGAACAAAAAATTGAAGCATTAGTAATAGTGGGATAGGAGACAAAACCACTCGAGCCTTCCTCAGAACCAAACAATACAACCTTTGTTTTCTTACCACCATCACGAGATCCTAACTTTGAAGACATCATAGACCCTGAACAAGTGAATACCTTGTTTGGTAGTTTAGCCAACATAATTGTCTCTCAAGTTGACACATACACTTTGGCACCAATAATCTCAACCGACCCAAGTAGAGTCCCAGACATCCAAACAATAGGAAGACCTTACCATCAGAGGGATACCTTGTTCTCTTCAAGAATAAAACCACTTAAGTACTCTTTTCTTGGAAACCAAACTAGTATCGATGATCATGAGGATCACAAAAATGTAAGACAGAAGGAGAGAGAAGAAGCTCAAAACCAAACCGAAACTTCCTTCGGGTTTCCAATTTTGGACCCCCACACCTATGCAAGCGTGGTGTGTTTGGTTTGTACAAATATTGTTTAAATATGTCTTTCATATTTTAGGTAGTTGTGATTAAATTTTTTTTTTTTTTAAATCTATAATAATAAAAAAACTTTTGGGTGTTTTAAGAACCCTAGACACTAATCCCTATGTGAGGCAGGATCCATCAACCAACAAAATGAACTAAGAAGAAACCATTAGCTTGAGGGAAATTTCTCAAATGCTAGCAACAACATAGATTTCTTCTTTTCAAGAAGAACATATTTTAGCAACAACCAAAAGTGTATCTACCTCTCCAGAAATATTAGAAGAATCAAGGTCCCATGAGATACAAAATGATTTTCCTTGCCAAACTATGAAGGAAGTTGAAAAATTATGGACTACATATGGTGGAGAGAAATCACTAAGACCTGAGATTGAGGAGTTGTCAACATCCATCTCAGCGGATCCTTTATGTACTTCAGAAATCAATCATCCAGAAGAAGAGGATTTTCATAGCATGATGAAGGAGAGAAAATAAATTATTGTTGATAAACATCAAGATTACATTGAAATTTGGTTTCAAGAGGTCATCAGGCCACAATACTATTATCTTCTTCAACACCTTCTAATGTCAAAACAAGTAATTTGGTTGGTTCTTCATATCCAGGTAATCACTGCGATAACTTTTTCATATGTAGATATGAGTATGTTTCTTATCTTGCTTGACACATGGTTACATTGGAAAAGTTCTTACACTTGAATAAATATTTTCCTTTCTTTTTAGGTAGGCGTAGGATAGAAAATAAAAACTTCACGTTGTTAGTTTATCTTAAAGTCTAATGGAACCTCATTTTACATTTTATTTTTAATAAAAGAACTATGAGATACATGTTCCAGTGACTTGATCTCATTGATATTTTAGAGTATGGTTTTTGACAAATAGTTCTAGAGATTTCTGCAGGTATTTATTTCACCAGGAGTAGACAATTTCAAGGAGATATAAAAGAAGAGTTTTTCTTCAAAACATTTCTATACTTGAACCTTGTTGTTTGCTAAGCATAAAATGAATAATGACTTGCCGTAGTTAGCCATGTTTTTGCAAAAGATTTTCATCTTCTTTTTCTTAAGTCATCTTAAGAAGTAGTTTCTCTTGAAAACCTTCACCACTTTATAAGGAAGTGATACCATAACCATCAATCCTAGAGGTCTCTCGTACAGTTTCACAAAGAAAACTGAGTAAGTAAGTAAAGTATCTTTATTAAAGAGTAGTAAGGAGGTCTGATTAGCGGTTAGTCATGGAAAAATCACAATAAATTACAAAAGAAGAAAGTGATTTGAGCCTAAAGATACTTTTCTATTATTTTCCAATGGTACAATCCACTACACACTAAAATACTTGATTATATCATATCTTTAGATAGGCTATGTCTTCTTAAGCACCCCTTACATTAGCACAATCACTAAGGAATATATATAACAAAAAGTCATCCTCCAACATAAATACCATCCCAATAAAAAGAAAGAACAAATTGTTTTCAGAGTTGTCCCCCCATCTTCTTGCATAAAAAAATCTTATACTAAAATCTTAAAAGATGGAGGGCTAGTCTCTGAGGGTGTAAGAGGCTAAACCACCGAGATACTGAACAAGTCTACTAGAAGTGTGTAGCGGCCTATGGTATGACAAGGTAAACCATCCAAAGTACTAAACATGCTTTTTGGCAGCAGGGCATTCTATCTAGTGAGGATGGTAATCTGATAAAAATAAATAATAAATTTAAACTTGTCCTCATGTAAAAAATTCCTTGTAAACAAAGCTGACATGAAGAATGTATGGTTAAGCTAAGGTTAATGAACTCCATAAATTCTCCATTGGGAACTAACTTTGAGACTATCTGGAAACTCTCTTGCCTAACTCTTCTTATCTATATATAGGATATCTTATCCTATAGGTGGGACTATTTTTTAACCGTCTCATCAGACCAATCTGTGAAATTTATCTCTACACTTAACAAGCTATAAATCTTTGACTATTGGGAGAAATGACTGGTTTCCTATATTTTTTATTGTGAGGTGTCACAATACTTAGGTGTGGGGGAGGGGTTCATGAGTTGACAAATGATAACATTGCCTAGAAGAAGTAAATCTTTGTAAAAGTTTATGTGTATTGTTTTCATGATAAAGGTTATTGCATCACCATTCATTTTATTTCTTCGAAATGATAATTCCATGTGTGTTATAAATTTCTGTACATTTCCTTAACAAACCACTTAACTGGTTTATTATCATTACAAACTATTCATTACAGAGTCATGATTACATGCCTTATAAAATGTGAGATAGGTGAATGGATTGTGTGAGCATGATGGAAAAATAAATAATAATGGAACACTCTTATACTGCCTCTACTCCTATTCACTGTGTTCATGGTCTCTGAGGAATCAGTTGCCTTAGCCACAAAGCTCCCAAGAGTTGGAGTCCGCTAGTTTAAACACCACCAGTTGCCAAGAGAAATCTATAACCGTGTTTTCAAACCCAAATTTCAGAACATCTCTGGAGGTAGTGGATACTCCAAAGAGTGGATAAAAGAGGAGATAATCAACCCTCTCATAGTCATCACCAGATTGATCACATGTGAAGGTAGATATTCCATCTTTAAAGCATGCCCCTTTCGATTATTAGCTCACTTTCAGTTTAATAAGCCATTGAATTTTCCCTTTTACTTCTTGAAGAGTCTCGATAAGATGTCTTCCCAAGTAAGGAAGAATGTAACTAATCCCCATAACAACTTATTTCACCATGCCCTTATCAAACTACTTGTCTTATCCAAGTTGGAGAAAATATGGGATGATTTAATTTACCAATTTGCAAACCCTCGTATTACAATCAAGACTAGCAAGAAGACACTTGATCTAGGGACTGTTACTCCACCCAAACCCTCATGCTCAAGATATTCCTTTATCGGACCAAAATTCCAAGAAACATATTGATACCCCTACAACCTCATTGGGAAAGAAGACCAAGAAGCTTATTGCTAACCCCCCTCTAAAAACAGTAAAGACCAAGAATCCTATTGCTAATTCATGGCATGAGGACATGCCATATATTCGGTTGGGGGGGATTTTCCTGAGCTAAAAAAATGCGAAGCACTTCCCATTTGTATAGAAAATCCATGAGAAGAGGAAGTAGGATTTCTGTCAAAATTATGTCATACTGTCTTTTAACAATGTCTTGGGATATTATATCCGCAGTTGTTTATATTGGTATGATAAATTCTATATTGCTGACATCATTGTGTGTGTTATAATCTTGTTGTGCATTTTTATGTTTATTCTATAGAAGACTGCTTATACTTAACTACTCTTTGTGACAAATATAGAGTGATAACAATTGCTAAGTACTTACTTCCATCTGTATTACAAGCTGATGAAAAGAGGAACAATTGTTTGAATTGTTACAGATTGATGACAAGTAATAAAAATTATCCTTTTCACCATTTCTACCATTACAAAATGAGCCTTTTGTTAGTATCTGTCGGTCACCAGTGATCAAATTTACTCTTTCATGTGATCAATAGGGTTATTAGGTCAAACTGTTATATTTCCAAAATAAAAATCTCAAATAAAATTTGGCATATCTTGGTTGTAAAATGGTAATTGGTGTGTCTAGGTTTCCTTACTACTCCCTCCACTCATCCAAGGTCATAAATTTTCATCATGGTCATGTCATCATTCCTTGTCATAAATTTTCAAATGATTATCTTGGTCAAAGTTCTACTTCAAAATTGGTTTCTGAATTAAGATGAATTTGACAAACGTGAAAGAGGTGTTTGTCAATCATAGACCAAGAAACAAAAAAATCCTTCATTTTATTCACATGTGTTATTATTTGAGAGAAATTCCCCAAATACAGTCCCTATAGGAGGGTTTTCGCACATTTGGATAGCTTGACATCGAGTCAGTTATTCATAGGTTTGGAGAAGACATTTGCAGTTCTTGATGGTTCCATTGTGTAGAAGACATCATAAAATTTCCAACCATACCACTTTCATCCCAAACCTGCGTTTCTGCTGAGAGCACGTTGCGTTTTTGTAATTTGTGAGTAACCAACTTCAAGATTGGATTATGAAAAAATGGGAAATTATTTTTGAAACCTATAGGAGGTTTGGGTTCATAAAATAACCAAAAAAAATAACCTCTCTCAGGATTTTATTATACGCTATGGTTTGGGATATATTCAATTCTCTTAGAGGCCTAGTTTTTTCAGAAAATAAAGCACTTAGTTTTTCCTGTTTTAGTCATGTTTTCTTTTCATGTTTTCCTAACAACGGAAAGTGAAGTTTTGAAAACCAATAGAGGTATTTATCAATGAAATATTAAAAAAAAAAACACTCTCTCAATTTTTACACAGGAGTTATTGTCTTGTAGTTAAAGGTGTCACTTTGATACATACTTTTCACAAGTTCGTCGGGCGAGAATTATTGCGCTTCTGGGAAGTCACTTTTGGAACTAATTTTGCAGAGGTAAAATTTTTGTTTTGCATGGTTTAAAGGATAAAGGGTATAATATACATCTCAAGGCTTCCTCACATGTTATCAGCAGCCTCCAAAAACTCCAAAACCTCCAGTTCAAACTTAGAGAGAATGAAATGTTGAGTCATCATTTACACCATGATAACATTGTCCTACAAGCCAAGATGAATTATGTACAATGTTTGGTTGATGATATGAATTTCACCAATAATATTCTCTGGATACAATTGAAACATCACAAAAGGCCCAATATAAAATCCTCGGGGCAACAGGGAGAAGCTTCTAAAGCTAATCCACCCCCTCTTTCTCAAGTCTAATCATGTTGGGTGATTAATTTTTGTTTGCAGTGGGACCTGCAAAAACTTAGGTGTGGAGGTAATGTTGGGCCTCCGAAATGGTTAATTTAATGATGATGATTAGATCCTTTTTGGCCAGTATTTTATGTGCATTTTCCTGTTTTGAAGAGTTTTTGTGTTAAATCGTCGTGGTTCATACCAAGTATGTATGATTCATGTTTTATGATGATTTTGAGTCAGCATGTTTTTATGATTTCAGGAAACCAATTCGTATTCTGTGTGTCATAGGGAAAAATCATAGGTTGTTTTTTTCATTTGGCACTCTGTTCGATACTCCATCTGCTACTTCATTTGACACTATTACAGGAAGTTAAATTAAATCTTGATTTTTGGGAGGATGAAGTGGAATAAGAAAAATCCAGCACATGGGTTTTGTGCACAATATTCCCAATTAGGTCCCTATAGAATTGTTTCATGAAATTATAAATGGATTGAGATCAGTTCATGGTTTTCAATTCTGCATCCAATACTCCATCCGACACTCCGTCTTGCACTAAAACTGTGGGAGATTGACGGTTATCATATCGACATCCACTGATGGGAAAATCAATGACACAGGTTTTCTTTGTGCTCATGGCCTCCAAGTACTGAGATTCTAACAACTCAGATTGGGTTGTTATACTAGGCGTTTATTGGATCACTTAGTTTCTAGAAGTCGTAGGCGGTTAAAACACATTTAATGTAATTTGTTGTTTTTAGAGGGGGTCGACCCTCCTAATGGTTGACCTCTCAGCTTGTAAATATATAAATATCACCTAAGTGGTCAGACAAATAGTTAGGGAGAAGATCAGAAGAATAATTAATCTATGTTTTTCCAATTCCAGACATATTTGCTAAAACTGTGTAAAACTGCTCTTTTGATTTTAAATGTTGAAATTGTGTTAACTGAGCTTGTGACTTGTTCTTGAAGAGTAGCCATGACCTGCTGGGTGGCCCACCAAGAGTCTGGGTGAATATTTAGTCAAATATATTCTTAATTGATATAGTGTAATCGTCATTTCGTTTGTTTCCTGTACATGAGTTTTATTATCTTTATTTATTGTGTAAATTGTTGTTCATAATTTAATTGTTTTAGTTCAGTTTTGCACGTCATTATGGAGGCTAGTTTGAATATGAAATGACCTTTTAATTGATAGGAAATAAAATTGAAAGTTTAGATACTAACCCCTATGTGTAATTAAATGATATTTAGATTTTTCATATGTTGAAATAGAGTTTAAAAACAAAGTTAAAACAAAGTATTTAGTTCATGGTTTCTTTGGCAAGTTTCGGTGGATGGATAGTTGTTAGTTTTAGTTTTCATCTCCAGTTTGCTTATCTAATTTCTATTTAAATTTGTTTATCTAGTTGTTATGTAGTTTGCTTATTTAATTTCTTGTCATATGTTGTTTTAAGAGTATTTCCTCATTTGCAATTAAATTTGTTAAAATATAATTAGTCTCATTTATTTCATGCAATTTCCTTTTCTAGATTTAGGTTGCAATTTCAATTCAAAGTTGATTATTGAGTTTAGTTTTCAGTCATGAATCTAAGTAGTATGATTTTTCTTAATTAGCGTAGAATGCAATTGAATTTCATAGAATAGTGTTTTTTTTTATATTGTTGATGATTAATGCATGATTGAACAATCACATGGATATGCAGGATAGTTCATGTTGCTTCTATAATGTCTAAGTTCTCACTGGATTGTCTAATTCACACTTTTCACTTTGCTATCGAAGTCAATATTGAGTTTATCCCTCTTGAATTATCATTAATTGTTAAATGTCACCGTGATATCATAAGACATCGGAGACATAATCATCAACACTATATTTGAGTTTTCTTGCTTTTATAGATTAGAAGATAGTTTCCTTGATTTTGTAGGTTAGATAGTCTTCTTGCTTTGGTAGATTGAAGAATAGTTTTCTTATCATAGATTAGTTGTTATTTACTTTTATTGTCACAATGCTTTCAATTTAGTAGATTAAGATTTCCTTTCGTAAATTAGAAGTAATTAGGAAGTTTAATTTAAAAATAGAGTTCACTTCCTTATTAGTTTGATTAGTTGCTTATTGAGTAATCTTGATTAGTTTACTTGCTGTAAAAGTTATCATAGGTTATCTAGTTGTTTGCTTTCTTGTTTACTTGCTTTAATAGGGTAGTTGGTTGCTTGTCTATTTTGTTTTGATAGGGTAGTTTCTTGTCTATTTACTTGCTTTTATAGGATAGTTTCTTATTGAATTTGAGTAGGTTAATTAAAGTATTTTGTTGATGTTATTGCTTATTAGGTAGATAGTTTTATTTTTTGTATTGTCATGATTAAGTTAATTTTCTTTAAGTATGGTTTTCATTTGCTTTCTTAGGACTATCCATAGATCCTTTGTTCAAAGGTTACTTAGGGTAAATAGTTTAAGTTTCTTAGTAGGGTTTGATGATTAGTAGTCTTTGCTTGAATAGATTAGTTCTCAGATAGCCCTTTCCTTAGTTAGAATATACTACCTCTAACCTTTCTGCCTTGGCACATATAGTGCTACAACTCTAATTTTACTTACCCTGGGTTGTCAATTTAATTGAGATTTTTTAGTGTGTTTTTAGTTCATATAGAACACGCATCAATGACACAGAGGTTGAACATACGTGCAATGGGAGAACCTTCAAAGAGGTTCCTCTGGTGAACCTGTTTGAGAAGACTCACGAACCACTAATACAAGACAAAGGGTTTTATAGTGGAGAGTAATAAGAGTTAGTGAACAAGGAACATTCAGAGTCCGCTAGGGCGGAGAAAGGGAAGACTAAATAACCTCATCGAGAAGAACTAAAAACTTCAGGAACTGCGCCAACTATCGAAGTAAGTACTACTACTCCTCCTATTGTTTTAGCAACGCTAAGTAGCCAAAGTAACCAGAGCACCCAGATCATTGTTACCAACAGTCCAGTACATAATCAGTCAAGAAGCTTAGGAAGATCTATGGAATATGAAATGAGGCTACCCATCTTTAGGGGAGATGAATCTGAATATCATGATCAACACTTGTTTCTATGCGAAGATGCATGGAGTATTAAGCAAGTCGATGATGAAGTTGTTAACATAGCTCTATTTAGTACTACCTTAAGAGACTGCGCACTGAGCTGGTACATGAATTTTGTAAAAGAAGTTGCACAACCTAAACCGCTAAACAACATCAATACGACGTTGAGTGAAGAATTCAAGAAACCCAAGCCGAAGTCACCATGTATTACAGAACTGAAAGAAATCAAGTAGAGAGTAGTTGAACCTGTATGGGAGTTCGATCAAAGGTTTAAGAGCTTGATAGGCTACTTGATTTTTTAGATCCCAGATGACCAAAACAAAGAATGGTTCATTGCTACCCTCTTGACACACATAAGAGTTCCTCTGATGCAACAGAAGGTTACTTCACAAGAAGAGGCATTGGAGATCACCATGAAAGTAGAATCAACCCCTATGGGAGAATCCATCTCAGGTATGAGTCAAATTTTGAGTTAGTTAACTAGATTATCTCTGAAGGTTGAACATATGAAGAAAGATAAGGTAAAATATAAAAGATAAGACATCTAGTGTATCAAATGAAAATTAGAAGGCCATGACAAGGAACATTGTCCTCTGTTTAATGAATACTTGGCCTCTAGAGCTCTGAGCCCTTTGAAGCAGGTTACTCTACCTTGGTGCGAGGTATGTAGAGATAGACATCACCCTAGTGAATGTTATTAAATGCAAAATATGTCCAGACACCTACCAATGTTTACTGCACATTCTATAAATCTGTGGGACATGATGAGAAGGATTGTAGGTCTTATGATATTTTGCATGAAAGGTCAAGATATACATATATAATTCAAGGAGAGATACATCAAGAGGGAAATTCTACATAGTTTAACTCCCCAAGAAGAGGAAAATTTAACCCTCGTGGTGGATTCATAAGAAGAGGATGAGGAGGAGGCATGGGTCGAGGTCAAGGTCAAATCATCTGTTATAACTGTGCACAACCAGGTCACTTGGAAAGGAACTTTCAAAACCCTTGTACCACTTGTAGCTACTGCAACTCATTTGAACATGTTATTGAACATTGTCCTGCATTGTTAGCCAAAGTTCAAGAGAGACGGGGAGGAAACCAACAAGTATAACTAATTTTAGCAAAAACTCACAGAGAGGATCCCAGAGTTTCTATTATCACTAGAGGTGGCGCTGTTACAAGAGAAGACAGAGTGCCTCAAGAAAATACTACAGAGGGATCAAGGGTCAAGAGCGCCACAAAGAAAACACAATATTTTGATCCAAGGAAACAAAAGAAGACATTTGAAGAGGCAAGAAAAGAATTCAGAAGAGATCAAGATGTTAGAAAACAGGACCGCAGAGCAATAAAATAAAAACAAATGTGGAAACAAAACATAGAAGATACATAATACAAGAGAGACAAAGATTTACCTGGTTCACCCAGTGTGGGCTACGTCCACCAAAGAAATTGCCAGGTCCTTCCTTTATTATTATCCAACAAATGAAGGGATACAACCTACAACAAAATTTGTTGTAACGTCCTCTTCTTTCTCTCATAGTCTCCTCTCTCAGAATACAATATTCGCCATCAAAAACATCCGCAATACATTTCTCTCATAAAACAGGGTTGCCTTCTAGGGAAAAAACCCTAACATAATTTCTACCATTAGATCTGCGACCTTATAATGAATGGTCTATATTTACAATGAAATTACAATATACTTTTACAATGCAATTTTTCCTTTGGGGGCTTCGCCCCCGAACCCCCACTAGGGGCCAGCTTGCCCCCAGACCCCCCAGCCGAGGGGATAGCCTCCTCGGACCCCGCAGAGGGGATACCCCCCATCTGCACTCCACCACGTGGAAGAGTGTACATACTTCTGGGGTGTAAATACTTCATGGGGTATAAACATGGCTAAAAGTAAAAGACCTCTGAATCAGGAAGATAATCAGGCTCCACAACCAACAATCTCCAACTTGGATACTGATCTCAAGAACTCCACCACTGTTGTATATGTTGGACTCTGAACCTTCCTTGACTTGAAAAATTTCTCATCTTTGTCTTCATTCTTGAAGACCAACTAAAACTGAGCAGGAACTCAGTTTCTCTTTGGTTACTCCCTTTGTTAACATGTCAGCAAGATTCTTTCTAGTGTGTATCTTTTCCAACTTCAAATGTCCATCTTCCAAGGTGGATCGTATGAAGTGGTACATCAACTGTATATTCTTAGTCTTCGAATGAAAGGTTGAGTTCTTTGCAGGATAAATTGCACTCTCACTATCATAGTACAACCTGCTATTCTCCTGCTTCTTTCCCGATTCCTCCATAAACCTTTGTAACCAAATCATCTCTTTACTAGCCTTTGTAGCAACAACATACTCTACCTCTATTGTTGAAACTGAAAAAACCTTTTGTAGTTTTGAAATCCAACTTACTATTGTTCCACCTATAGTAAAAACATACCCTGTGGTGCTCCTCCTGCTATCTTTATCACCTACCATATATGAATCAACATATCCCTGTAAAAAAGTGTCTGAACCTCCAAAACATAATGCATGAGTAGTAGTACCTCTCAAATACCCGAGAATCCACTTTACTACCTCCCAATGTTCTTTACCTGGATTGTTCATATACCTTCTCACAACTCCAACTGCATGTGCAATATCTGGTCTCGTGCAAACCATTGCATACATCAAGCTTCCAACTATTGATGAATAAGGGACCCTGGACATGTATTCTATCTCCTCTTGTGTCTTGGGACACATTTCCTTAGTTAATTTGAAATGTCTAGCCAAAGGTGTACGAACTGGTTTTGCATTCTGCATTTTAAACCTCTCCAACACCTTCTCTATGTACTCACCCTGAGACCATGTCAATTTGCGATTTTTTCTGTCTCTTATTATTCTCATGCCAAGGATTTTCTTTGCAGCACCCAAATCCTTCATCACAAATGAATTGGCTAATTTCTTCTTGAGCATATTTATTTCCTACATATTAGACCCTGCAACAAGCATGTCATCTACATACAATGGCAAGATAATATAGCTTCCATTTTCTATCCTTTTAAAATAAACACAGTGATCATAATGACATCTACTATAACCCTGTTCTGTCATGAACCTGTCAAACTTCAAATACCACTACCTTGGAGCTTGATTTAGGCCATACAAGCTCTTCTTCAACCTACATACCAAATTCTCCTTCCCTTTGACCTCATACCCCTGTGGTTGCTGCATATAATTCTCTTCCTCCAAATCCCCATGGAGAAAAGATGTTTTTACATCTAACTATTCAATATGCAAATCTTCTACTGCCACAAGACTTAAAATAGTCCTAATTGAAGTCATTTTAACAACAAGAGAAAATATTTCATCAAAATCTATACCTTTATTTTTTGCAAACCCCTTTACAACAAGTCTATCCTTGTGCCACTTTTCTCCTCCATCTTCTTCCTTCAACTTCTAAACCCATTTATTCTGCAATGCTCTTTTTCTCGCAGGCAACTGAACCAAGTGCCAAGTCTGGTTATTTGCCAAGGAATCCATTTCCTCTTTCATGCCTTGCTCCCACTTCTTTTTGGTGTCTACCTGCATTGCCTCTTCATAACATTCTGGTTCACCAGAATGAGTCAATAATAAATAATACAATGAAGGAGAGTATCTGTTACACATTATTTTC
This sequence comes from Picea glauca, assembly GCA_000966675.3. Classification (NCBI taxonomy): domain Eukaryota; kingdom Viridiplantae; phylum Streptophyta; class Pinopsida; order Pinales; family Pinaceae; genus Picea; species Picea glauca. The sequence continues at coordinate 149,555 of JZKD02S2425866.1, read as the reverse complement.
GTCATCCCTATGATCGTTAATGATGTAAACCTATCTATTGCCTTTAGAGGGGTCACAGTGGCCCGAGTTCTTGAAGAGAGAAGAAAGAAGAACTTTTCCTGAGAAAAGAAGTTGCATTTTCCTATGTAAAAACCTTATAAAAATGGATGGTCACAGGTTTCTATATAGGCAGGGTGTGAGAATGACCAATTCTCGCAGGTTGCACTATAGCCAGGGTGTGAACAGTTCGCAGGTTGCTCTATAGCTAGGGTACGAACATTTCAACACGTGGGAAAAACGTACGGTTTCTCAAATCTTCTAGAAGGGGAAGCTTCTATGGTGAGGTGGCATCCGAACGGTTTGGATCTTACTCACTTTCATGATTTAGTGGGATCATCCTAACCTCCTCACCTTATCCTCTTCAACT
>JZKD02S2425866.1:132882-144037 GCA_000966675.3 Picea glauca | reverse complement strand
TGCCAGGTCCTTCCTTTATTATTATCCAACAAATGAAGGGATACAACCTACAACAAAACCCGCTATAACTTCCTCTTCTTTCTCTCATAGTCTCCTCTCTCAGAATACAATATTCTCCATAAAAAACATAGCCGCAATACATTTCGCTCGTAAAAGAGGGTTTCCTTCTAGGGAAAAAACCCTAACATAATTTCTATCGTTAGATTTGCAAACTTATAATGAATAGTCCATATTTACAATGAAATTACAATATACTTTTACAAGGCAATTTTTCCTTCAAGGGCTTCTCCCTCGAACCCCCATTGGAGGCTTGCTTTCCCCTAGAGCCCCCAGCTAGGGGGATAGCCCCCCCTAACCCCGTAGAGGGGGTACCCCCCCCTCTACACTCCCCCATGTGGAAGAGTGTACATACTTCTGGGGTGTAAATACTTCATGGGGTATAAACACAGATGAAAGTAAAATACCTCTAAATCATGAAGATAATCAGGATCCACAACCAACACAAGCTTCTTCATCAAAGACACAACCAGAAGCAAGAGAATGTGGAATGCCTCTATCATTCGATCAGTCAGCTACAACTAGAGATGGAAAAGAGGTAAGAAATATTATCAGCGTCTTGTATACATTTATTGAGTTGATTAAGGATGAAAGAGACATACAATAACTATAACACTTGATCATACAATATGAGCTAGGGAAGGTAGATCCTCTGCTAAATAGAGAAGTACACCAAGTATCCAGGAAGAGAAGAACAAAAAAGGAACTACACCTTAATGCTTAGATCAGAGACTATGCCATAGATTATGTGGTCCTTGAATTAGGGTCAAAAGTCAATGTTATGACGAAGCAGACCTGGGCACTGATGGGAAAAACTAAGTTGATTTACTCCCCTATTAGGCTCTGGATGGCCAATAAACAGGCAGTAAGGCCCTTTGGAAGGTTGGAGCATGTCTCTATGGACATCAACAGGGTAAGAACATTTGTAGACTTCAAATTAATTGAGATAGTTGATAATAGTTGTCCTTATCTTGCGCTATTAGGAATTGATTGGGATTTTAAAAATTCTACTATGGTTGACTTAAAGAAAAGAAGAATGATGTTTGAAGGTGATGTCCGTAGGGTCATTGCACCTTTGGATCCTGACGAAGGTCATAGATACACATAAGCCATTAGAGAAGAAGATCATGCATACGAGATAGAGAATATATATAAATTGACAATAAGATAGCAGGATTACATTAATCCTACAACAGATGGGAATTTAAGCTATAGAAGTGATAGTGCATGCTCATCAGATTCAAAAGAAGCACTGGAAAAACAAGATGTATGAATTTTTTTCACAGATGTGTGCTATATTGACTAGGGAAGTTCGTTGGATTGGCACAAAAGTAAGTAATCTTCCCACATTTGATGGTTTACATCATTTAGAAAATTTCCTATTGGAATTTGAAGAAATTGTACCAGTACAACAGAGGTTGTTGGAACTGGATGAAGCGTTGAAAGCAATGCCAGGAAAATGGTTGGGTACACACAGAAATAACATCGCAGAGTGGGTGCAATGTCGCACTTTGATGAGAATGTGATTTTCATAACAAATAGAAGGGTGCGAAGTTCGATACAGAGGTCAAATATGTCTACAAGACCATGTGTGAAGTTGTGAGAAGGCTTGGAGAAGCATTCCTCAAGAATAGTGTGTGAATAAATTCATTAATACTTTGGACACAATGCCTATCAATTGGTACCTTCAAGTAGAACTGTGTCACACCATTTCATATTGGCATGGTATGACTCAGAAGTTTGTAGCTACATTTTTATTTGAAAGTCAACACCCAACAGTAGATCAGGATTTACAAGTTGTACAACAAAGAGTATTTGAGGAGGTACCTAACCTCCCTTTGGAGCAAGAAGAGGATGAATGGATTGCACATCTTCAAAAAATAAAAGGTTGTTACACTATCAATGCTGATGAAGATGAGGATCTTAGGAAGGTGAACATCATAGAAACTGAAGGAAAGAGAGACATAGAAAGACCGAGAGTCAAACTACCTTTCATTGGACAACCAATAAAAATCAAGAAAGTCAATATTGGGACAGAGAAATAACCTAAGTTGGAAAACATTGGAGATTATTGGGATGATGCCACCATTAACAAGATCACAAAATTACTGCATGAATATCAGGACTTGTTTCCAACCAAGTTCACAGACATGAAGGGCATTAAAGGGGCCATGGGAGAAATGAAAATCCCCTTGAAACCAGATGGAAGGCTAGTCAAACAGAGACCCTACAGACTGAATCCCAAATATAAGCAGAAAATCAAGATAAAATTAGATAGAATGTTGGAAGCAAGAATCATAGAATCTGTTGAAGAGTCAGAATGGATTAATCTTATGGTGGTCCAAGATAACAAGACAAGAGAAATTAGAATTTGTGTAGACCTAAGAAAGTTGAATGATGCATGTCTACATGATACATTCCCTACAATGTTTATCGACGAAGTGTTAGATAATTTAGGAGGATAGGAAGTTTACTCCTTCACAGATGGATTTTTAGGTTATCACAAAATCAAGATTACTAAGGAAGATCACCACAAGACTACATTTGCAACCGAATGGGGTTCTTTCCAGTACACAATGATTCCTTTCGGATTGAAGATTGCACCAACCATATTTTCTAGGGTGGTGGTTGAAGCATTCAAAGAGTTCTTACATAAATGTTTGGAAGAATATTTTGATGATTGGACTATTTTTAGCTTACTAAAATACCATATTGAATGTTTAAGATTGATGCTAGATAAATGTAGGCAATGTCAGATTGCCCTAAATTTAAAACAATGTATTTTATTTTCACCCTTTTGAGTGTTGTTAGGCCATATTGTGTCTAAGAAGGGGTTGTTGGTAGATCCCTCCAAGATAGTCATCATTGTTGATCTACCTCCTCCTACTTTGGTTAGATAGTTGCGCACTGCATTAGGGAATAATGGATACTACATAAAGTTCATCAAGGGATATGCAAAGATAACAACACCCATAGAAAATATTTTAAAGAAATATCGCCAGTTCCAATGGTCAGAGGAATGTCAACAGACCTTCGACACACTAGAACAAAAAATGGTCACTGTGCCTATTCTGGATTTCACAAATTGGAGTAAGGAATTCCATGTGCATGTCGATGCTTCATCTATTGCATCAGGAGAAATGTTATCACAACTAGGAGTAGGAGATATTGACCACCCATTAGCCTTTGCTAGAAGGAAGCACTCTACAACTGAGATAAATTACACTACCATCGAAAGAGAAGGTTTAGCCATGGTATACGTGTTGCATAAGTTTTGACACTACTTGTTGGGAGGACACTTTAATATGTTTACTGATCACTCTACGTTGAAATTCCTAGTAAACAAGTCAGTGTTGGGGGGAAGAATATGCAGATGGATACGCCTCTTCCATGAGTATGATTTTGATATTGTGGTCAAGACAAGAAGAATGAACAAGGGACCTGACCACTTATCTAAGTTATAACATGGAGAGGAATCTACCAGTTTGGAGGATACATTACCAGATGCACAATTGCTAGCCATCATAAATTTTGATGATCACTTTGCCGAGATAGCCTAGTTCCTATCAACATGCATGGCACCTCATGCATATATAGTCATTCATAATAAACAACTGGTAGTTCGTGATGCATAATTTTCACTTATAATTGGATAGCTATATAAGATGGGACCTGATGAGATATTGAGGAGATGTGTTATGGAGGTAGAAAAATCATTGATTCTGGCAGAAGCACATGAAGGCATCAAAAGGGGACACTATGCAAGAAAAGAAACAACATAGAAGGTTCTTAGAGCTGGCCTTGAGTGGCCCACTTTGCACAAAGATGCTAAATAATAATACAGAGCCTGCAATGTATGCCAAAGAGTTGGTAAACCATCCAGAAGGGATGAGATTCCTTTATCACCTCAGTTAACTTTACAGGTATTTGAGAAATGGAAAATTGATTTTGTGGGACCTATAAACCCACCATGGAAGCGCACAAGAGAGAGATACATTGTCACTGTGACAACGTATTTGACCAGATGGGAAGAAGCAAGAGAAGTTAAGGACCGTAGTGCAATTACAGTTGCGCAGTTCATATTTGACGACATCATAACAAGGTTTGGATGCCCAAAGATCCTGATGAGCGATCAAGGTACTCATTTTATGAATAAAACTATTAAAGCCTTGAATCAGTAATTTGAGGTTCACCATCATAAGAGAACACCTTACCACCCATAAGAGAAGGGTACAGTTGAATATTTCAATAAGATCTTGGAGGCAATGATGACGAAGATTTACAATGTAAACAGGGAGGATTGGGATTTGAGAGTACCAACAATGTTATGGGCTTATAGAAATACTTGCAAGAATATGACAATGCAGACTCCCTTTAAGTTGGTTTATGGTCTAGAGGTAGTAGTACGTGTGGAATATCTGGTTCCTAGTTTCAGAATTTCATCATTTACAAGTATGGACAATACAGGTGCTGTATAGAATAGAATTTCGTAGTTGGTAGAACTAGAGGAAGACAGGTTTATTGTAGGATTCCATCAGTGGATACAGAAATAAAGACAAAAGTCTTACCATGACAGACACATTAGGAGAAAATCATTCAAGCAAGGAGATATGGTATTAGTATATGAAAATAAGTTCATAAAACACCCATGGAATTTCAAGACACATTGGCTAGGACTGTTTGAGGTCGCCTAAGTTACAGAAGGAGGAGCTGTGTAGTTGAAGACCCTGAAAGGAGAATGGAAGGAAGGTTTGATAAATGAGAGTAGGTTGAAATTGTACTATGAAAACAAGCTGCCTCGCATCTCTCACTAAGTGGTCAAAGAAGAAGAAAAGAAGGAGCGAAGTAAAGGAAAGCAAGTCATTGAATCAGAAGATCGATGAAGACAGATCAACAAGGAATATGGATCGTGGACAAAAAAGAAAGCGGAAAAATCCACCAACGGATGCTTTTGAGAACCTCGCAGGAAAGAAGAAAAGACAAGCTGGAAAAGTGCTAGAAACATGTGTCAAGTGGACCTAGGGTTTTGGCACTTAGGATTTGGTCTAATGTCATATAAGAGTGATTGTAATGTATAAATAAAGACCTAGATGAGAGAAGAGGGGTTTGTCATTAGCTGTTCATTATGGGTGAAGAGAGCGAGCATTTTTTGTGTATGAGCGTGTCTTGGATTGTAAGATCTTCAGCTGGGTGCGAAGATCGCCCCTGTAGTTGGGTGTGCAAGGAGGGGATAAAGAGAGAGAATGAGAGAAAGAGATTTGCAAGTGAAGTGCATAGATAGAATTATATGTTTTCATATAATATAACAAGAAACACAGTTTTGTGGACGTAGCCCTAGGGAGAGGGTGAACCACGTCTATTTTGTTGTTCGATGTGGTTGATGATGTGTTATTTTCCTTCTGTTATACTCTTGATGCATTGTTGTGTTAGATATGAGATAGACCTATGTAAAATAGGTTTAATCTTGATAAAGGATAACTAGATATTGGTGTACTGTTATTCTGGATTCCCTTACATTTCCTCTTGTTGTAGACACTTATGTCTTGCAAACCCCTATTGCTACTTCGAGTGAGACTTCATCTACTTTGCAGGTGTTGTCGAAAGAGCCAGTAGTTAGGGTTTTGTTGGTGCGTTGTTGAAGCATTGAACCCCAGTTTTTCCCTTGTGCCAACATTCGGTCTACTACCTCTATTTGTTAGAAAACGAGGAGATCAAGAGGAAAATCCAAGAACTGCTCGAGAAGGGGAACATCTATCTCATCTCATCATCTTATGGGAGCCCAATCGTATTGGTGCAGAAGAAAAATAGGACTTGGTGACTCTGCATTGATTACCGGGCCCTGAATAAAATCACAATCCATAACCGACACCTGATTCCCCGAATCGAAAACCTCCTTGATCAACTCATCGGGGACAAATACTTCATTAAGATTAATTTGAAGTCTGGCTACCACCAGGTCCCAATAGAACATACAGATGTATGGAAGACCACCTTCAAGTCAAAAGAAGGTATTTTTGAATGGTTGGTCATGCCCTTTGGTTTGACAAATGCTCCAACAAATTTTATGAGGATGATGGATGATATCTTGTGACCTTTCACCAGAATTTTTGTAGTGGTGTATCTGGATGAAATCCTCATCTACAACAGTAATTGGGTGCAACACTTGAAACATATTCAATGGGTTCTGCACACCCTGTGACAACACAAACTATATGAAAACTTGGAAAAATGCTCATTTAGCATGGACAGGGTCCATTACTTAGGCTACATCATTGATCCACATGATGTGCATGTGGATCTAGAAAAGATCCAGATCATCCGTGACTGGCCATCCCTAACCACACTCACTGAGCTTTGGAGCTTCTTAGGCCTCACAAATTTATATTGCAGGTTTGTGTTGGGATTCTCACATATTGCATGGACCCTCAACCAAGTAACTAGGGGTGGCAGTAAGGAAATGTTTGTGTGGGGCCTGTCCCAAGAACAAGCCTTCGATGAATTGAAGCAACATTGGTTCTCATCCCCAATACTTTCATTAGAAAACCTGCAACATCACTTTGAGATCGATACATATGATTAATACTATGTTGTGGGTGTCGTTCTAACTCAATACGACCATCCCATTGTGTATCATAGTGAGACACTATCAGATGTTCTCCGTAAGTACCCTACTTATGACAAAGAAATGTATTCCATTATGAAAGCTTGTCGCCAGTGGAGAAATTACATTCTGGGGAAGGAGACAATCATCCACACTGATCACAAGCCACTACAGTTTATGCAGACTGAAGGAAAATTAAAGAATGACCACCATCAGAAGTGGTCCACATACTTACAATAGTTCCACCTCAACATCAAGTATAAAACAAGAAGTACCAAACAAGTTGTTGATTTCCTCAACCGACCTCCAGTCGTGACACTAACCACGATGCTAGAATCTTGATACCATGAGACTTCTGGATGGCCCCACCTCTATGAAACAACCCCTGACTTCTCCACCACCTACCAAATGTTGGGAGAAAACTTAGTGGTCGCTAATTTCCATATTCTGGATGAGTTGTTGTGTCATCTAAGCCATCTTTGTGCTCCATCAAGAGAGAATGTGAATTTGATTTGGGAAGATTACTACAGTTAGGTGGCAGGACACTTTGGCATCGAAAAGACAGTGGCAGTGCTGCAAAGACATTTCTACTGTCTGAAACTTTGACAAGATGTCGACAAGTATATCAGGTCATGCACCACCTAAGCTATTACCAAACCGACCACTAAGAAATAGGGCATGTACATCTTTCTTCCTACTTCTAACAAGTCGTGGGAATCCATCTCAATGGACTACATGTTAGGCCGCCCATCCACCAAGAGGGGAAATGACTATGTTTTTTTGGTTTTCGAACGATTTTCCAAGATGGCGATTCTGGTCGCCTACAAGAAGAACATCACAGCAGAGGCCACTACCAAGTTCTTATTTGAATGCATCTAGGTACACTTTGGGATCCCACAAAACATTGTATTAGATCAAGACAGTCGTTTCCTCAACACATGCTGGTCAAGCCTATGGTCACTGTTGGATACGAAGCTCACCAAATCCACTGCCTTCCACCCCTAGACAGATGGTCAAATAGAGGTCGTCAATTAGATGACCATACATATCCTCTGCATGTACAATTCCAAGAATCCCTGCACATAGAATGAGAGTCTTCCCTATCTCCATCATAGCTACAACCGAGCCCTTCATATCTCAACTGGCCAAAACATTTTTCAGGTGGGGTTGGGATTCCAACCATTGGGCCCCATGGAGGTTTCACTACCCCTGGTGAACACCTCAACCAACTCGTCTCCTGCTCCACTAGAAACTGAAAAAACCACCTGATTAATTGAGAGGATCCATCACATTCACCAACAGGTTCATGATATTTTATAGAAGACCAATGCCAGGTACAAGCAACGCCATGATCAACACCGGGTGCCACATAAATTTCAGGTGGGTGACAAAGTTTTGTTGCACTTGCAAAAAGAACACCTTACATGGCCCCATCGGAAGATTCACCCACTCCGGTATGGGACATACACCATCACTAAGGTTGTGGGCTACAATTCTTTTATGCTCAACATTCCCTCGTTCCTTGGCTTGCACCTAGTCTTCAACGTGGCTCTCCTCCGACCATATTTCCCGACATTATTGGACACATCGAAGATAGCAGAGGGGTTGAAACCAACATAGCTCAAACCTGATTGCATGCAAAAAGAATCCTGTGATCATATTGTGGACATACACATCAAGGGAACTGGACAACAAAGGATCCAACTTTATCGAGTTTTCAAAGCAGGGAAGCTTCTGCACCAAGGAAAGTGGCTCACCCAGGGCCAAATTCAACAGAACTTTCCTCATCTAATGGGGGAACTCAACGCAATGGAGACCATTGCTTCCTAAGGGGGGAATATTGATCCATATGGATTTCGGTGGCCTCCCACCTATTCCAACTGGTTCATTTTTGTAGTTTTCCAGTTTGGTAGTTTTTTTCCTAGTTTTCGGGTCCCTCACTTGCAAGGCCGTTTTGAGGCCCTAAACAACATTTTTAGGGCTCGCCATAGTCGAAAATTCCCTTTGATTGATCATGAAAAAATGTGTAGTCCACGGATAGAACGTTCTAATGGGCTATTGTGCACCTAAAATGAAGATTGTATGCAAAAGTTACGACCCTAGGAAGTTGATGTACTAACTTACCCAAACAAGGCCCACATGATTTTTGGCGCTTCATCTCCTAAGGTTAGGTTTTTGGATGTGTAGGGTTTTTTACATTCCTCTTTATTGTAAAAAGTCCTTTAGAGCCTCATTGTAATCATCTTACTACGAATGAGAGAAATCGTCACATCTCTTCTCAGAGATAATCCACCACCATTCCAACAATCTTGTTTTCCGCTGCATTTTACACTTTCAATTTATTTCCTTATTTAATAGAAAACCAGTTTTATTGTATCTTTGTTATTCTGTGTTAAAGCATATTTTAATAATATGTATTCATTTCATTATGTTCATAAAATTAGGATCATTATATACCATGAATATTTGTAATATCCCATGCATGTGGGATAAACTCTCTGAAGAAAAATTCAAATTTGCATGAAGAAAAACAAATTCAATCAAAGGGCTAAGATTTCCCCATCAATTTTGATCGATGGTGGCTAAGTGTTCATCTTGTCAAGGCCATTACTTGAGCTCTAGGTGTTGTAATAGTGAAAACTTTATATTGTTGGAAATGTATTTTTACGTATAATATTATGGTATAGGTTTCAAAGGTTGAAGGGTGCTACATTTTCCATAGAAATTAAAATATAATTCAGTTGCATTTTTAATGTGTTTGCGTGACAATTCAACTTCACGAGCTCATATCTTGAGATCCAGGCGACAGATTTGGGATTTTTTTATATCATTAGAAATATAAGACGATGATCAAAGGTCGTTTCAGGGGATGAAAAGATCCATATCCTTACCATAAAATTAAAACATAGTAATCTCTTAAAGGAGACGACAAATTAAAAATTATTCAAAATAAAAGTTTATTTAAAAAACTTTTATTTAAAGATTTTTGGGGCCCACTTTAAAAAACGAATATCGATGACTTCAAGTCATTAATTATATTCTAATGTTGTATTAATTAAAGTGATTTTATAAAAAAGAAAAAAGAATTCAAGGAGAAAAAGGAAAAACCCTAACTACTCAAGTAGTTACAAGAACATTTCTTTTAAAAAGGGGAAAGAGAGACTTCATGGGTTCCAGAATTCGTTATTGAGAGGGAATTCAAAGGAGAAAGAGAAAGGCATACCATCCATCATTATGTAATCAAGATTTTGATTAGAAAGCAAAGATTTTCCTTCTTCTCCATTATTTTCTTCTTCTACATTATTTTCTGAGAGCTTTGTGTTTGTATTCTTGAAACAATCATGGGGCTAAGTTCTCAAGTGTTTTTCTTGTAATCTTCTAAGACTTTTCATATATGATCATGGAGAATTTGCACCCATATATGTGGTTGTCAAATGGATTTTGTATATTGTTAGATATATTTTATGAGAAAGACTCCACAAAGAATTACTTTCGGGGTTGATATTGATTGTATCTTGTAACTAATTTGAGTTTTTAATATGAGATATTTGAGTTTTACCTATCAAATCCTCTTTCATTTTAACTACAATACTCTTTTAATTTTTTTTCAGATGATCGTAAATATTCTCTCCTTTCCCTTTTGAGGAGATATGAATGTATCAACACACCTCTCTTATTATTCCAACAACCTAGAATATTTATTGGTCTCATACTTTCCCTTCTACTCATCCTTTCTTCCGATATTCAAAATAGTCAATACATAGGAACCAATCCAATGTTTTTCATCCTTCTCTTTATCCATTCATTTCCAAGATTTAATTTTAAGCAAGTTAGTTGGTAATATGAGTTTGTTCAACTACCTTTGTCAGTACCTCTTTTTGTCCCTACAAATGCATTGTTACATCATATTGGCATGAACTGAGATGGAGGTGAGGTGGTGTTGACATGCATAACACATGGTAATATGTTGGCTTGCCTTGTGGTTGTTTTTTATTTTCCAAATGTTGTACTATGTTTTCATCCCTTTGTTTCTCTCATGGTGGTTGTTTCTTACTTTCCAAAAGTTGTACTATTTTTCATCCCTTTGTTGTTTCGACAAAAAATTGGTTGGAAATGTGTGACTAGGGTTTTTACGACAAATTTTTCTTAAACATAATTTTTGTACAAATTCCAATAAAGAGAATTTTGTTTTTTCTTTCTTCATTGGTATTTTTCTTCCCTTGGGTTTTCTCGGGCATCATATAGATATATCAAGCACCAAAAGACTTCACATGCCTTGAGGTGACAACATTTTTCTCAAGTTTTGACACTCTAAAAAAAGTTGACACCTCTAGAGATTTGATCCCTTTAAAACTCAATAAATATGTAAATATAAAACTAAGATAAATCTATACTCATTATATTTAACTTTGAATTGAAAAAACTCATACTTTTCTTAATATTTTTCAAAATAAATATATGTCAAATGTAAATAATTACATCTTCATTAATTAATAT
>JZKD02S2425866.1:97277-119875 GCA_000966675.3 Picea glauca | reverse complement strand
AATTTAAACTGAACTAGCAATTTAATAAAAGGGAAAGTTATTAAAACCTGTAGGAGAATTTGGGGACACCTAGGAGTGATTCTAGGAGTAACTCTAGGTGGGTGAGGGAAATAAATATAATTAATTAATTAAAGAAGTTAATTTATGGAGGAATGAAGGGGATGGGTGACACTTGTACAAGGAGGAATTTTTAGGAATTTAATTATAAAAACTTAACTAAAGAGAATTTTTGGAATGTAAGGAACCACAAAACTCTATATAATGAAGGGAAGTGATGGAGGTTGGGGATATTCCATTTGCATAACGTTACGCTGCAGAAATATCTACTCGACTTATTTAACTTGTGGGAGTTGGGATACCTATCTCGGTGAGGAGTGGTAGCTTGGCCTTGCGAGGCGAGTTGGATGCTAGTCAAAATCTCTGGATAGTGTGTGTGTGGCCCCTTTGCGGCTCGGGGGGCTAAGGGGTAATAAGAGTACCCCTAGAATTGGTTGGGAGGTACCGGTGAAGTCTTGTCGGTCGACAAGCAGAAGTGGCACAGAGCGCGCGGGACGTCACTCAGAGTGGGCGATCAAGCAACGATACGCTCTCTTTATTTTGTATGGTAGAATGTATTAGTACTTATGCTTGGATTTTCTTATTTAATGGAGAAGTAAATTGATGTTTTTTTTTTAAAAGAATGGATGACTGAAACTTTTGTTAGCCTATCTCGATGGTCGTTGACTCCCATGGTCGTTGTTTTCCCGCATGTCTTGACCACCTTGTTGTGTCGATTGTGACCTTCATGGTTCTTTAGCCTTCATCCCCAGCTCATCATTCCTCACCTGAGCAGTCAGCCAGGGGCCTGATCTACGGTCGTCACCTTGGCATTAAAAGACCTATGGATCTCAACGCCCTGCTTTTCTGTGCAAGGATGATGAGAGAAGGAAATTCATGTCGTCTGTCTACCTTGGTCGTTTGTCCTTCTATGATTGTTGTCTTGTGTCCTTGTTGGTTTATCTCTGCGGTCATCTCAATGACTTTCCCTATGGATCTTTGCGTTTCTCTTACTGTTCTCTGCGATTTTACAGTTTTTACTGTGTGTTTATGCATTGATGGATAAATTTACTATGCGTTCTATGCATTGATAAATAATTTAACTCTTCTTTTATATTAATAGATAATTTAGCTATGTGCTTGTAATCCTGTTGGCCAACGATTAATTGTTCTCTGCAATTAAAATGTAATTTGTGGGCGAATTAACCCTATGATTTTACTCTTTGTCTCCACATTCCTTAGACTGATATTTCTTTAACCCCTCAGCCATATAATTGATCCTTTCTCCTTCTTATATTTTATTTCAATAGAGATCCTCACCTAGCGAAGGCTGCCATGTTAAAACTTCACCTGATTCATTATAAAAATGAATTACTTGGCAAAAATGTTTCTTTGGTAATGTAATTTCCATTCTAGTGTGTTTTTGCACAGAGGTTACCTTATTTGTGTAAGTGTATATTGTTGACTTCGTTTGTTCTTGAATAGACAGAATTTTCCTTATCTAATGATGACAACAAGGTGATTCCCTTCGGGGTGTTGGGTACAAAGATTTGCTTAATTATCAATGACAAAAAGTGCATAATTCCATCTGGTGTGGTTGGTAGAGTGATTTTTCCTTATATGTTAATGCCAACAAGTAATTCCTTTCTGGTGCATCTCTGTATAGTGCTCATGCTTATTTAATAATGGCAGCGAAGTAATTTCCTTCTGATGAGCTTTTACAATGAATGTTATTTAATTATTGACATCAAATATAAAAACCCTTTTGGTGTGTATTGTATAGAGATTTGTTATTAATTACTGACAGCCATTACGTAACTCTGTTCTAGTGGGTATGGTACAACGATCATGCCTTTTCAAGTCCGCTAGTTGCTTCTTACCTGGCGAGGATATATACCTTAAGATTGCATTGGCATCATTATTGTTTCCCTTGCCTAAAGTTTTGTCTTGCATTTTACTTATAGACGCCTTAGTGAATGCATTTACTTCTCTGAATGTTTCTATTTTTAAAATATCTCAAGTTGCCTGGGTGTCTGGCATTTGTCCATGTTCGACACGCATTCAGTTGTTTACTGACAGCCAGTGCATAAACGGATTATTCGTATATTGAGTGGTATTTTAATGCAGTTTACTTGGGGACTTGCGAACTACACGCATTCTGTTTTCTCTTGTATTGACAGCCAGTGCTTCAATTGAAAAAATATAAAACGCCTCTCTAATTTGTTGCATTATAATTAGAAGGCCAGGGGAACTTCTAACCTACTCGAATTACATTATGGTCTTGACAGCCTTTGTATAATTACACAGTAGTCTTACATTAATAAAATACATTATTTTTATTTAAGAAATTCGCTCCAAGATTTCATTAAAATTGTTTTAAAAAAAAAAAGAATACATCCACAAGCGATACTACTCATATTTGGGATCTTAGTTTTTCAGTGTTGAGATTTTTACATTTATTTATGCAGCCACTTCTTAACCTTTTTTTTTGATAGCCACCTCATGCATTTTATGAATGGCATTATTGACCAACGCATTATTAAAAAAAATTACTTGGACACCAACTGTCACTTGTATATTAAAGTTGCGATTATTAATTCTTACAACCTTGTCATTTAAGTTAACTCGGTAAATTTTGGCTAGTTATTTTCAACTTCAATATCATTTTGGGGCAACATAGATCACCTTTAAAAATGTTAAGAGTTCACCTTTTTAACGAACAATGGTTATTGTTGACAAGTTTTATTTGGTCAAGTGCCTTTTTAGTTCACCCTTATGATAGCTGGACCAGTTTAGTATTGATAAACATACACTCCTTCACCCCTAGAATTCTTGCCTAACAAATTTCAAGGTGCATTAGACATCATGTTTATGGGTGTACTAGTCGTTCTAGTTGCGCAAGCTTTGAATGAGAGTTAGATGATGCTCGGCTGAAACCTTACCATCCTTTAGTTTTTGGTAGTTATGCGCCTCGCGCCTTAGGTCTAGTTGGAAAGTGTGAGTGGTCTATCTTTACACCACAGGTTGTCTTGCAGGAAGCAAGAGTCCTCCGACCCTTCGCGTAGTTAATTTGAAGTTTATCTTGCATCGTGTCTACCCGTTGCTTGGGGGCGTAGGCGTAGTCCTCCTATCGGTGTTTCAGCTCCTAGCGCATCAATTTATCTAAAGTCCTCGATTCATATAGGATGTGTTGTACCAAGGTTATTGACACGTCTATCACTGATGATTGTCATGATTCCTGATGAGGGGATCATGGCACGCCCTTTGGGGTAGCGGAGAATGAGAACTTGGTCAGAGTCAGTGTGTTTTTGTGAGTGTTGTCGAGCATTGCAAGTTACTTGGGTGCATCGGTTGAACGAATTCATGCGTTAGTTCATGCGCCTTGAGGTTCTAGTTAGTGTTCATCTAGGCCATTGTGTCAGGAGGGAGATATGTCCCTAAGTTGGTAGGCATGGTTGTGTTTGCATCGAATGGGTGGTCATTTTCTCCTTGTTTTCTACTCATGTTTCGCTCAGTTTCCCTTGTTCATGTGTGTAATGTCATAGTGCCTGTTTCCTGGCCGGCGTACTTTCTTTCATCGTCAGTAGTGTTAGAATATAGAATATGGTGTGCTCATTTTACCATTGACGATACCCTCGTCACCCAACCACAGGCTGAAGCCTCCCTTCGAGCACCTTAACCTTGACCTGAGAATTCCTCCAGAAGCAAACCCTAGGCTAGATAGCCAAACAGAGAGCAGTGCATCTCTCCCCAAGGATAGCACAACACAAAAGATTGATCAGATGTTCCAAACCCTAGCCAAGAGATATTCAAGCCAATACTGAAACTAGTTGTTGCTACAGTTGCAGCTGCAACCCTCCTCCAAACCTGCGCACCAACTGCAATTGTAGTGCGCACCAACTGAGAAACTGTTGTGCAGAACTGGCTCTATCTGCAACTGCTGATATGTGACAAATGAGAACTGGTGCCCTGTATTTATAGTAATCCTGCCAGTTTGCTGGGGCCGACCTCTCCTTCTGGGTATGTGTCTGTTCAATATTTTATTATTAATTTTGGCTGACTTCTTCTCTTGGAGGCTAATAGCCTAATATAATTTATCTTCTTGAACCGACAAGGCTTCTAGGGTTATTATCCAATTCATTAGGGTTTCTCTTACTTCCTCGAGTCTTCTATTCTCGTCAGGTTCACATGTAGAGGTAAATACCTCCCATAGCTAGCATAATATTAACACTCCCTCCTAGCTAGAGAGGTATTTACAGGTAATGGACTTGAGCACAAAACATACCATTTACCCGGTAGCATCAATATAGTCATCTAGACTACTTCATGAATAGATCATGAGCATCAACATCACTATCAGCTACATCATCTCTTGAAACCATACTTCATCTGAGTAATATGATGCTGGATAATTCACTCTCACCATAGAGTGATACAAGAGGAGTAAAATATTTGAATTGTTTTCCATATGGAAAATCTTTGTTCATCATTCATCTGAATGATCATAATCTCCAATAAACTATTGATAGTCTTCAAGGCAATTAGAACAAGGATAGAACACACCTGTGTCTATTCATAGTAGTACACAACTACAATCCAGTGGTTAACTACCACATCAAGTAACACACAAGTACTTGATCAGCAACATATAGTTGCGAGTAGTGAAACAAACTCACCAAAGTAGTGCTCATCTACTGTCATATAGTCTTCATAACAAACATCTGAGAGCATCCTGCATAGAAATAATGTTATGATAAAAACTGTATCACCTGGGCCAATCTTTCACTCACGTATGTGAGATCTGAAAGAATGTCTGCCACCACAGTAGTCTTCATCTGCATAGAAACAATGTTATCATAAAAACTGAATCAACTGGGCCAATATTTCACTCACGTCTATGAGATCTGAAAGAGTGTCTGCCCTAAGTATAGAATATCAACAATGATCATCTAGGCCAATATTTCACTCACGTCTGTGAGATCCGAAAGAATGTCTACCCTCAATATATAACATCAATAATAATCATCTTGGCCAATATTTCACTCACATCTGTGAGGTCTGAAAGAATGTCTGCCCTCAACATAGAATATCAATAATAGGCTATCTGTCCCATTCTTCTCAACCAAGGAAGAAGGATTGTTTCTGATTTCCGAACCTGGACCATTTCCCACCCTGGGCCATTCTTCCAACACTAAACAAAGCATAACCTGGAGAGAATGAGTCTGCCCTCGAGAAATGCTTGGACCATTCCTTACCCTGAGCCATTCCTCCGACACTAAAAAAAGTGTAACCTAGAGGGAATGAGTATGCCCTAAGGAATGATTGTCCTAGACTATTCCCCACCCTGGGCCATTCTTTCAACACTAAACAAAGTGTAACCTGGAGCGAATGAGTCTTCCCTCAAGGAATAACTATCCCTGATTGATGAGCCTAGACTACTCCCCACCCTGGGCCATTCATCCATCACCAAACAAGGTGTAGCCTAGAGAGAATGAGTCTACCCTCAAGGAGTAACTAACTGGACCATTCCCCACCCTGGGCCATTCCTCCGACACTAAAAGAAGTGTATCCTGGAAAGAATGAGTCTACCCTCGAGGAATGTTTGTCTTGCATCAACCTCTAAATCGGACAATTCTTCAAAACTGCTCACAATTGTGAACTTCGAAAGAATGACTGCCCGGCGAGGCAGACCATTCTACTTGACCACTACACAGAGTGACTGCCAAGAAGAATGATTGTCCTAGACCACTCCCCATAATGATAAGTCGTTGTCTATGATACATCAACAATTAGTTTGCCTCCCATGTTAACTACAATGGGAAGCCACTGTCCGTCAGAAATCCCAATCCACTTTCCAAATAGGAAAGCATCTGTCCAATCTGGAATTTTACAAAGATAAATGCTCCCTCCTAACTAGAGAGTTATTTCAATCACAAAAATAATTTTTTTCGTACCTTCTTCTAGCTTGGAGAGTCTTCTCTTCCGGTTAATAGAGTTATTTCCATGAGATCTAGCTTGAGTATGCAAGTTCTTTCATCTTGAATATGGGTTTTACCAAAATGTATGCTTATCTGCTCATCTATGGAGATATGTATTGGAGAATCACTTTCTCCTTTCTGGACTTCATCATGGATAATGTAATGCTTGCATTGTAGTCTGGAACACTGTGAAGGCTTCTTGTATATGTGAACAATAGAGTATATCATAGTTGGAGAACTGGAACATATCCATGTGGTACTTCTTCTGTCATCATGAGATATGATCTTCTGAGTAGTCATCTTGATGTTATAGGAAATATTCACCATGCTTCTGTTGTGCACTGGAGGTTCTCCACCAAGTTGTCTTCTTCTTATCTGCATACAGGAGTATCTTTCTGGTATGCCTTAAGGTCTTGAGATTGCTCTGCATGCGCTCTTTACTCAATTTATTCTGGAGAACATTCTTTGCATTCATCTGATGTAGAATTCTGACTCATGGATGTTGCAGATAATATAATGACTTATATAGAGATAAGTCTGGTGTACCGGAACAATCAATCATCATAGTCTCCTCCCTCCATATGAGAGTACCTCTGGTTCTGGATCTCGCAATGCTTTCATTCATAAGTCTTCTGTACACTGTTCTTCATCACGACTTTCAATTCTTCTGCTTGATTTCTTTTAGTGAGTTCATATCAGGCTAGTAATCTTCTGATTCTTGATAGAATGATGGGTTGTTCTGGAATCCTTATGTTCCTCTTCATGTTTTTCTTTTACTTTTGGGTCCATGGAGTTTCTTATAGATTCCATTCCTTATAGATTCCACTTCTTACCTTCATCATCGGTTCACAGATCTGGATGGACAACCAAAACTGCTTTAAGGATTTTCTTCGAAGAGGTCTTCTTCTGCGGTTGAGCTAAACACATACTGTCTTTCATGGTTGCTACCATGGATATATACATTTCATCATATTCAATGGATCATAGGATTAGCTCCCTCCTAATCCTTGCTTCATGTAAGAGTGCATACAATCTGCTCCCTTCGTCTGACTAAGTCCATGCTTCCGTCTTCATCCTTTTTGTCTTCTATAGTATATAATAGAGTCTGTGCTTCCATCTGTATCTTTATTGTCTCCTTCAATATATAATTGGCTTTCTTTGTCTAACAGAGTCCACGCTTCCGTTTTAGTTGTCGTCATAAGTCTTTCTCCAATTTCTCTTTCTGTATGACTTCTAAGTCTCTTCAGGATTGATTATGATTTCGGCTTATCTTGTAATAGCTTTCACATGATATATTTCATTCTTTCATGTGTAATATCTAATGATATTCATTCTTGTCTTGTTGTTCTTTCATAGGTATAGGTCTTCTTGGAACACATTGTTTTCCAAGAGATATAGATATACAAGATATGTACAAACACGATGCAAGCAAGTATGTACAGAAAATAAGAATAGTGTTGTTTACCTTTTAGTAAAAGAAGTCTCTTCCATCCTTCTTATTATTCTTTGTAGGTTCCTTTTCTTCGGCAACTAATGCTTCATTATTCTCTTTCCTTTTCTTTAGCTCGGGACACTAGTTCCTGTAGTGACTATACTTTTGACAGTTGAAGCACTGTATTTTTGAAATGTCTTTCTCTTGATTTGGCTTCTTCCTTGAACCAAACTTCCTTTTGTTCCTGAAGTTCTTGAATCTTGATGTGTTGGCTTGATCATCCAACTTCTTTTGAGGTTTCTCTTTTGCATTGATCCTTGATTCTTCTTGAGCACAACAATTCCAAAGTTCTTCAAATGTTGGGTACTCCTTCCTTGTGTTCATGCTTGCGGAAAATGCATCCCATGTCTTGGGAAGACCATTGAGTACTATGTTCAACAATTCCTTTTCTGAAGTGATATCTTCAATAGCTTGTAGTTGATATCTTAGCTGGGAGATCCTTACAAAGTATGATGTTATGTTTTCGTCATCATTCATCTTCATGTCACAGAGCTCATTCTTCAGACTCATAACTTGTCAAATGTTTTTGACTGAGAAGAGATTTGTTAGGGCATCATACATCTTCTTCGACGAGTCAAGATGGGATATGTAGGGTATCAAGTAGTATTTTATGGAATCCACTATGATACTCATGGCATTGATGTCAACGTCTTTGAACTTCTCCATAGCTACAATGTTCTACAGTTCCTTCTCTTCTCCTTCTTTAAACTCTGGCTTCATGATCTTTCCTTTCACAATATCCAACACTTTATTCTTCGTAAGGATGAGGTCAATCCTTGTATTCCATGATCTAAAGTTAGAAGATCCATCTAACTTGTTCTCAGACTTCATAGAGTTCGTCATGGCTTGCTTGACTTGGTCAAACCCTAGATTTGACCAGAAATTCAAACTTCACATCTTGGCATTCTGAGAGTACCAGGAGATGCACTGGGCTAGGGCGCACTGATATATCCAGAGATTAGTTAAATATCGTCACTTAAGGTTCCTCGACAAGAGGTTTAGGGTTTCTATAACTGCTTCTGTTGGTAACCATAGTTGCAGTACTTTTGGAAGCTGCTCCTGCTAGTAACCCTAGCGGCAGTTCCTCAACGAGCTCAATGTCTAGCAGCTATGTTTCCTTCCAGCATTTTAGGCTGACTGAAGGGGTGTGGGCCCATAACCTGTTAGAATATAGAAGATGGTGTGCTCATTTTACCATTGACGATACCCTCGTCACCCAACCACAGGCCGAAGCCTCCCTCCAAGCACCTTAACCTTGACCTGAGAATTCCTCCGAAAGAAAACCCTACGCTAGATAGCCAAACAAAGTGTAGTTCATATCTCCCCAAGGATAGCGCAACACAAAAGACTGATCAGATGTTCAAAACCCTAGCCAAGAGATATCCAAGCCAATATTGAAACTAGTTGTAGCTGCAGTTGCACCTGCAACCCTCCTCCAAACCTGCGCACCAACTGCAACTGCAGTGCACACCAACTGAGAAACTGCTGCGCAGAATTGGCTCTATCTGCAACAGCTGAGATGTGACAAATGAGAACGGGCGCCCTGTATTTATAGTAATCCTGCCAGTTTGTTGGGGCTGACTTCTCCTTCTAGGTATGTGTATGTTTAGTATTTTATTATTAATTCTGGCCGACTTCTTCTCTTGGAGGCTAATAGCCTAATATAAATTATCTTCTTGAGCCGACAAGGATTCTAGGGTTATTAGCCAATTCATTAGGGTTTCTCTTGCTTCTCAGAGTCTTCTATTCTCGTCAGGTTCACATGTAGAGGTAAATACCTCTTGTAGCTACCATAATATTAACAAGTAGTGTGTCTAAATTGTTGTTGTCATCGCCTTCATGCCCAAAAATAAAACAAAAACAATTTAGCACTTCTCCTTCACTTGTAGTCGTAATGATGAGGGTCGTTACACAATCATTCCTCACAACCATCCAAGCTACACCCAATTGAAAAGTCAACAAGATGCAAGGTGACACCATTCAATATTTAAATTGCGCAACTAGCCGAAGGATTTCTTGTTTTCTTAAGAGGCACTTTTTATCAATGAAGTCTCCCACACTTTAAAACATAATTTTTCTGAATAATATCTATAAAATTTGTGTGCATGGATATTCTATTTTAATTGTATATGTAGTAGAAATGTTATTAGAGAGCTAGCTTAATCATATGTGATATACAAAATTAAAGAACTAATATAACAAACAAAATGTTGATGTAAAGAACTGATACAAGAAAATATGAACCTCAATAAAGAAACTTGAGTGCAAGAGGGTGAAGAAAAATTACTTCCCCAGAAATTATTTCCCCAAACCTCTATCCTTGCTATCAAATATATAAAATCTGCCCTCCCATACCTATGACTCATTCATGCATAAATTTCATGTTTCATAAATCTGCACTTGCAACGGTTGTGCAAAAACCTAGTTTCCTTGCTTATAGAGAGAAGTAGTAGGTTTCCATCTACATCGATCCCACACTATCATAGTGTAATGGCGATTCAGTACCAAGGCAAACAACCAGTTATGATTTCATGGGAAACTAATCTCCATGGGAATCCCAGAATTATCAAATGGTCCTCTATCATATAAATTATTTTTAGGCAGTTGAAAAAAGGGATCGCTACTCCAATTTATTTTAAAATGAAAGCACATAAACTGTTAAATGTTATTGATATGAAGGAGATGATTAACATTGAAAAGATATACTTTGAGATCATAATTTTTTTTTTGATAGAAGATAGATTTTAACAAATCCTTGTATTAGTAAGAAATGGGAAAAATTTGCACAATACAAGGTAATATTCTTTTTTAAATGAAAAACAAAAGGGTTGTATCCATGAATCTAATGAATACAAAGTTATTCTAGACATTCTTGCCGAGAAACCATAACTAAATCAATATCAGGTCTAAGAAAGTCATAATGTGCAGTGAATACAGATTTAATTTCAACTCTCAGGATTGTCTAACTTCATGGGTGAGAATCAAGTCTAAACCTTACTGTAATGTGTGGCAAGAGATAGTGTCAATCAAGCGTTGTCATCCATTTTCATATTTCACTCAAAACGAGAAAATGAAGATGAGATGAAGAAAAAATAAAACAATAGAGGTAGCAATAACAAAGGTGAACAATAATTCCATAAGAGCCATTCCTCCATTCCATTTTCATTAGTTACATAGAAATTTCCGAGACAATTCTTCACATATTTAATATTGAAATTGAATTTAACAATTTTAAAATTTCTAGTAGATTTCCACTCCTTCTACAAAATTTTGAAATAGATTAAGAACATAATTAGTATCACATCAGCCAAGGCAAATTTCCATACATGTTTAATATACAATTAAACTATTATTACACAATATAAAACTACAAATTAAATACCCAATAATGAAAATACTCACATATTAAAACTGATTTAATAAATCTCTCCATCTCCTGTCACTATTTACATCTAACGATTTTCACAATAAGGAAATCTTTTAACAATGTCACGACTTTTACTACTATGATCGATATATACACCTCAACGATTAATATAATGGTACCATTATTTGAGGCTAATAAAAGAAAAAACATTTCCAAACTGATTACGAATAGACACACTGATAATAATATTAGAGTTCTTTCTAACCATAATATTAGACACACTGAAAATAATAATTATGGATGAAGAAGAAGTCATTTCAATCTCATAATCTAGAACCTTTTTTCTTTCCTTCGATAATGGATTATGGATTCCGCTTTCTCCAAAGCGCATGATTCAAGATGGATAGATTAGAACACTTTTGAAAATTCAAGGATTGTCCATTAAAATGGATTCGAATAAGATTTACTAAATCATAGGCAGTGGATTCTGTCAATAGAAGCGTAGAGGAAAGATAGTTCAGATCCCCAGGAATTTACACAAATCGCAGAGTAAAGAAGAGGAATTTTTGTTGTACACAGTAAGGAATTTGTTGGGCAGAGAAATCATCCTTCACTTATTATCTATGCATAGGAAAGTAGGGCCTTTGAATCTAAACCTTTAACACCGGAGTTAAAGACAGTCGATTCAGCTCCTGGCTGACTGCTCAAGCACTGAGTAAAAACTTAAAGGATAAAGGAACGAAAGATGGAAACACAATTTCTTTGTATTAAAAATAATAAAAACACAGAGTAAAATAAAATAATGGCCCGAGAACCAAATCAAGTCTTCCTCGGTAATAATACGAATGTAGTAATTAAAACAAAGCTCATAACAAAAATTTAGTGACCCTTTTGCAATTTCACACAGTGCACTGTCGCCGAGATAAAATTTAATATGCATAACTAAACAAGTCTTTTCTTTTAACAACATCTATACAAGAGAGATTTCGACAATAAGGAATGACTGAATAAGAAATTGAGCTATTAATTGATACAATTATGAACATGCATACCATAGCCAATTGCGAATGATCTGAAGTCATTGTCTCACACATGCTCTGTCCAGCGCCTGCTTGCCAACCGATGTGACCTTACCAGTACCTCCCAGCCAACTCTAGGGGTACTCTTCTTCCCCCTAAGCCCCTCGAGCTGAAAAGGGGCCACAAACACAATACCAAAGAATGATAGCACCCAGCTTGCCTCGCAAGGTCGAGCTACCACTTGTTACTCGATCTGGGTATCCCAACTCCCACAAGCGAAAGTTTAGTCAAGATAAAATTTCAACAACATAATGTTACGCAAGACATATCTCCCCTACACTCTTCCTCCGCCATCCTTTTTATAGAATTTTCTTAGTCATTAATTTCCCAAAACCCTCACTAGATTCATTTTTCATTTAATTAATCTTGAAAAACCTCCCCCATACACATGTCGCCCAATCCCCTAGTTGCACCAGAAAATCAATTTTATTAATTAATAAAATATTCCTCTTTCGCTCATCCACCTAAAATAATTCCTAAAAACTCTCCTCGATGTCCCGAAATTCCCTTACAATTCTTAAATGACTTACGCCTTACTTAATTCCTAGTTGAGTTCATAAATAGAAAGCAACAAAGGCAAGATTCCTTACTAAGTTAGACATTCAACTTTTTCTTTAAGTTTCCCCTTTTCTTTGAGTTTCCCTTTTTCTTTAAGTTTCCTTTTTCTTTCAAGCTCCCCCCCTTTTCCTTTTTAAATAAAACAATCAATTTAGCAAGTGTAGATAAGAACAACCATTTACCTTTTTTCCTTTTTAACTAAAATCAATTTAGCAAGTGTAGATAAAAACAACCATTTACCCTTTTAATAAATTTAATCCTCCATTATAATTTTTTTACATTAATAATTAAGTTTGAATTTCTTACCCTACTTCTTGTTACATGTTTACTTAGTTTTTCTTTATCCACATGTTCCACTTAGACCTATGTTTTAATTTCCCTAGGCTGGGGGACAATTTTTAAGGGGAAAATTCTTATTAAACTTTACTTGTCACGCCATTCATTTTAAGGACGAACAGGTCCTAAGGAGGCATAATTTTCTAGGCACTAGGTTTATCAACTTATCATAGTTAAAATCTTGATGTGCCCTCCAGGATGCACTATGTGCTCCAAGGGTTCCACTAGCCTCCTTCTGTTTTCTTTGCGCGATTTTCTCTTCAAGACACACTATGTGTTCCAAGGGTGCAACTCACCTCTTTCCATTTTCTTTGCACGAAGTTCCCTTCAAGACGCACTACATGCTCCAAGGTTTCCACTTTCTTCTTTATGTTTTCTTTGCATGACGTGCCCTTGAAGATGCACTACATTCTCCAAGGGTGCTTGTCACCTCTTGACTAAATTTGGTATAAGTCAAACCCCTGGAGTCAATACTCTGCCAGGTGATCTTGTGGGAGACTAAGGGCCTCTAAGGAATAAGTCCCCTGGATTATTGAGCACCCCTTAGAATCATCATGAGCAACTGACACAGTCTTCCCTCATGGCATCGTGGGTCTTCTTAAACTAGGTAATCGTTAACCTACAGTTCGAGCCACAACGAGAGTTCTAGTAGGTTGTGGTAGGGTTGTTGGCACACCTCTCCCTCAATATCTCTTGTTGTCATGCATGACCCCTCTACTCCAAATATGAGTCTGGTCAACAAGCTATCGTCAACCTGCATCCATCAATAAATCATTTCAGCAATAATAATCAATCATCATAACATCTAAACATATGCACATATGTCACATCAACAACATTCAAACCCTAATAGTGCACTCCCTGACTCGATCTAGAGTCCAAGGGGTTTCATCGGTGCCTCTGCATCCTCAATGCCAGAGTCTTCCACACTTAGGAGAATCCAGTCAATATCACTTGTCTATGTAAATACAACAAAATGACATATCATCAAATCCACAATATCTCATAATCAAAAATCAAAACAACCAATAGTATAATAACCCGGATCACTTGCACACAAGTGTCCTTAAAGGATAAGTTTGCTCAGTGCGTGCAAGAGCGGGATGTTACATACACCCCCCCTATTGTTTTAAACTTTGTCTTGAAGTTTCACAGTATATAAGTGTCGAAATAAAGTTTATCACAGTACCATAGTCTATCTATCAAGCAAAATGGAAACTGATGACGCATATCGTATGTGTCCTCCTAGGCCGTCGAGTGTGGACTATAGTTGTACCACTGTACCTTGAATTGATCTATTGTTTGGCATCATATTTGTAAAATGGGATGGTCCATTATGCATATTGTCTCCGTCGTGAGCGCATCCTCGTATGATACCTCCAATTTTCTCATGTTAATTACATGTGTAGGATCACTAACATAATGTCTCAAAATAGATACATGACAAACATCACACATACACCTCAAAGGATCAAGCAAGGCTAGTTGATAGGTCATGGGCCCCTTCTTTTCCACAATCCAAAAAGGTCCCATGAACCTAGAAGAGAGTTTAGAACCATTTCCAAACTTGATCGAAATCTTATGTGGTTTCACTCACAAGAAGACATGACATGCATAGGCATAAATCTTCCTTGATCCTTTGTCTTATTGTTTTCATTTGATCTTCCATTTCTTGGATCCCTTCTAGTCCCACTGGGACCATATCCTCAAGACTATCCCAACTCAAAGGCATCTGATACGGTCACCCGTAAAGAAACTCGAAAGGTGTCATATTAATGGTGCTTTGATAACTGTTGTTATATGATAATTATACCAGTGGCAATAATTCTTCCTAATGCTTCATTTGGCCCATAATGTACATATGCAACATGTCCTCCAATATTTGGTTTGTTCGATTGGTCTTCTCGTCCGTCTCTGGGTGATACTCAGTACTAATTTAAGTTGGGTTCCCAAGGCCTCTTGGAAACTAGTCCAAAATCATCCTGTAAAAACTAGTCCTCTATCGGATATAATCCTCTTAGGCATGCCATGCAGCCTCACAATATCATTGATGAAAAATATAGCTATGTCAAGTGCCTGATACATCATTTGCATAGGAATAAATGAGCACTCTTCATTAGAGTGTCAAATACTACAAAAATCGAGTCAATGTCCACAGTAAATCCGTCAAATTTTGGTACCATCATTGTGTTTTGTCCAATAAAATCCTTGACCTCTTTCTATCAGTCATCGTCGCATTGTAAAGTTATAATATTTTCACATAGATTCGTTTGAAGAGGCATCACTGAAAATATGTGTGGTCTCTGACTCAATGCCTCCACCACTCTGTTCAATGTTCCTTTTATGTAATTAATCTCAAAATTGTACTCGCTAAGAAATTCCAACCAATGTCGTTGTCATGTGTTCAAGTCGCTTTGTATAAAGATGTGTTGTAGTCCATAGTGGTCCATTTTTAGTTTGAATTTCCATCCAATAAGGTAGTGTCGCCAAAATCTCAAGGCATATACAATGGTTAACAACTCCAAATAGTGTGTCACATAGTTATCCTCACGCCTTCTCAAATTTCTCAAGATGTAAGTGATCACTCTACCGTCTTGCATCAAGAATATGATTAAGCCTTCCCTGGATGCATCAGTTCATACCAAGAAGTTTGCTTCCTTGTCAGTGACCTTTAGTATCATTATTGTTGTCAACATATCCTTGAGACTCCTAAATTATTCCACACATTTCTCGGTCCAAACAAACTTCTTGTTCTTCTTCTGCAATTCCATGATCAGATTTCCTATCTTCGAAAAACCCTCAATGAATCGTCAATAGTATCCCGCTAAACCCATCAAGCTACACACTTCCAAGACATTCATTGGCATAGGCCACTCCATAATATCCTAGACCTTTGTTGGATCCACAATGATACCTTCGCCAAAGATGACATTTTCCTAAGTATTGAATCTTCGATTAATAAAATGAGCATTTAGATAGCTTCCCATACAATTTGTTCTCTCATAGAGATAGTAGTACCATGTGCAAGTGCTCATCATGCTCCTCCATCCTCTGAGAGTAAATCAAAATATCGTTAATGAACACTTGGACGAACTTGTCCAAGTATTCATGAAACAACCCATTCATCAAACTCATAAATACCCCTGGGGCATTCTTCAGTCCAAACGATAAAACAATAAAATTGTAATGTCCAAACCTTGTCTTAAAGGTGGAATTAGGGATTTTTTCCTCCTTTATCCATAACTGGTGATATCCTGATCTCAAGTTGATCTTTGAAAACTCCATCGCACCCTTCATATGATCAAATATATCATCAATCCTTGGCAACAAATATTGATTCTTGATCGTTGCCTTGTTCAATTGACGATAGTCAATGCAGAGTCTCCACGACCCATCCTTCTTCCGTATGAGGATAGCAGGCGCACCCCATGATGACACACTTGGGCGTATAAGTCCTAGGTCCAACAACTCATTCAATTGCATTTTCAACTACTATAACTCTGGGGTCAACATACGATAAGGCATTCTTTCTATCGTTTCAGTCCCCGATTTTAGGTCTATGTTAAATTCCAATTCCCTCTTCGGAGACATCCCGAGTAACTCCTCAGAGAAGAAGTCTACAAAATATCTCACCACCGAAAGGTGTTCTATACCTTCCACTACTCCCTTCTCATTTAACACAAGGATCGCATAAATGTTACATCCCTTGTGCATTCTCTTTCATAGATGCAAGGAAGAGATGAACCTCAAGGAAACTCCCTAGTTCTGACCTACAATCATGCGTCTCTATCCCTCATCATCGACCAAGCTCAAATTTTTTGTCTTACAGTTGAGTATCACCTCATGCAATTCCAACGAATCCATATGGATCATGACATCATAAGATCCTAAGATCGTGACGTATAGGTTGGCCCTAGTGAAAAACTCTCCCAAGTTTAGGATACAACCCGTAACCTTCCTACCAACCTTATGTTTGGCTCCCAAAGCCATTTCTACAAATCTAAACTCATCTTGTTCGACTGACTTTGCCTTAATTCATTTTAGCATTGCACCAGAGATAAAATCTTGGTAGCACCTGGATCTATCAAAATACTAAGGTTCTGGTCAGCAATGGTACCTGACATCTCGACCATTGTCGACTAGTGCTTTTCCTGGTGGTTATTCACTGTTGTATGAATCTGATGGGTCTTGCCCAAATTTCCCATGGTAGTGGGTCCGACTGATCTAGATGTATTGGTCCTCTCTACTAGGCAGCCACGTTGGTAATTTGGCTCCCCAAATGTCCAACACCTTTTCTTTGGTCCAGTACTCTTGATACCCAAAGTAGAATATGAAAACCCACCAGCCTCGAACCCTGGTCTATTCTGTTGAACAGGCCTAAACTGTTGCTAATGCAGTGGAGCTTTGTAGGGAGTTTGCTACTGAGGTGTAGTGAAACTCAATCCTCTCTGGAATCCACGATATCCTGGTGAATGTCTAGATGGTGTTTGATGTTGTTGTGCATCAGATGACACCTGCCCCACTGGTCTTACTGGAGTCATGATCTAACCCCAGTTGATAAGCTCCTCCTCTTCATTGAGGGCCTTTAGGACAACATCATGCAAGGTTTGAGGCATCCAAATCCTAACCTTTGTACGAATGATGACATTAAGGCCAAACATGAACCTGTTGACCTTAATTTTCTCGGTATTCGAGTGCAGAGCATACCGAAGAAGCTCCATAAATCAAGCCTTGTACTCGGGCACTGTACGATCGCCCTGTCGCAAGGTGTTGAACTCATTGAGATGATGCTCAATGAATTCCTCAGATAAACACCTCTCCCGAAACTAGTCCTCGAATAGTTCCCATGACATGTCTTCGATGACCATGTTCAATTGCAGCAGGAGTGTCTTCCACTATAAAAGAGTGCTCTCCTTCAATTGGAAGACTGCCATGCGGACCTTCATGCTGGAGGTCCTAATCATCAAGCACGAAGCACATCACATTGTTATCCAACCATGCCTCGATGGTTGATCCGTCTGCAACACTTGAGGACTAGAGAACTCATCCCTCTCGAGTTCTTGGTGAATGCTAACGATACTGGCGGGGTGCGCTATGGACCCTCAGGGGTACAGTCACCCTGGCCTAGTCTCAGTACATATGGTGAATCAAGGCCTCTTACATTCCTTGGAAGGACCTTGTCAGACCATCATCATCCCTCACAACAATTGAATTCATCCCAAGGAATTTTTCTTCCCCCTTGGGGGTTAGACTCTAAGGGTACGAACACTTCTATAGGCATCACACCTACTTCCACGGCACCACGTTGTGAACCTATATGGAGTCCTCTAATTGAGATCACCGCATGGACACATTAAAGTTTTAATTAGTGCTAGGTTAATACTCAACGACTTACTGCAGTGGAAATCATGGCAATCCGCAATTGCAGGTTTGAAGCTGCTCTGATACTGTATGTAACGTCCCCTGTCATTACGACTACATGCGATGCAATGCAAAAGAAAGATTTTTTTTCACGTCATTATTAGATTTATTAATATTATTATGGGTATTGAACCCTGATAGGAAGGATAACAATCATTCCTCACAACCATCCAAGCTACACCCAATTGACAAGTCAACAAGACACAAGGTGACATCATTCAATATTTAAATTGTGCAACTAGTCGAAGGATTTCTTGTTTTCTTAAGAGGAACTTTTTACCAATGAAGTCTCCCACACTGTAAAACATTATTATTCTGAATAATATCTATAAAATTCATGTGCATGGATATTCTATTTTAATTCTCTATTTAGTAGAAATTTTATTAGAGAGCTAGCTTAATCATATGTGATATAAGAAATTGATGAACTGATATAGCAAATAAAACCTTGATATAAAGAACTGATACAAGGAAATATGAACCTCAATAAAGAAACTTGAGTGCAAGGGGGTGAAGAAAACTTACTTCCCCAGAAATTACTTAAATATAATGATTTAATCAAGAAAGTTCTTTTGCAAGATGAGACAGATTCCTTCAAAGGATGACAGTGTCGACTAAAAGGAATATCGTAAAGAATAAATTTCTTGGATTCACATCACAAGAATATGTATATAATAAAGTAGATCAAGGTCGTAGATTCAAGATATGATTATGTGGTTTAGCATTTAATCTCAGGTTTTAATCATCAAATTAACGACGAGACAGACCTCTATCCTTACTATCAAATTTATAAATTATGTCCTTCCATACCTATGACTCATTCATGCATAAATTTCATGTTTCATAAATCTACACTTGCAACGGTCGTGCAAAAACCTAGTTTTCTTTCTTATAGAGATAAGTAAGAGGTTTTCATCTACATCGATCCCACACTATCATAGTGTAATGACGATTCAGTACCAAGGCGAACAACCAGTTACAATTTCATGGGAAATTGATCTCCATGGGAATCCCAAAAATATCAAATGGTCCTCTATCATCTAATTGATTTTTAGGCAGTTCAAAAAAGGAATTGCTACTCTAATTTATTCTAAAATTAAAGAACATAAACAGTTAAATGTTATTGATACGAAGGAGCTCATTAACATTGACAAGATATACTTTGAGATCATAATTTTTTTTTTTTGGAGAGAAGATATATTTTAACAAAGCCTAGTATTAGTAAGAAATGGGAAAAAGTTGCACAATACAAGCTAATCTTATTTTTTAAATGAAAAACAAAAGGGTGGTATCCATGAATCTAATGAATACAGAGTTATTCTAGATAGTCTTGCCGAGAAACCATAACTAAATCAATATCAGGTCTAAGAAAGTCATAATGTGCAGTGAATATAGATTTAATTTCAACTCTCGGGATCAACTAACTTTGTGGGAGAAAATCAAGTCTAAACCTTACTGTAATGTGTGGCAAGAGAGAGTGTCAATCAAGTGTTGTCATCCATTTTCATATTTCACTCAAAACGATAAAAAAAAATAAACATGAGATGAAGAAAAATTATAACAATAGAGGTATCAATAACCAAGGTGAACTGTAATTCCATAAGAGACATTCCTCCATTCCATTTGCATTGCTTACAGAGAAATTTCCAAGATAATTCTTCACACATTTAATACTGAAATTGAATTTAACAATTTTAAAATTTCTAGTAGATTTCCACTCCAAAATTTTGAAATAGATCAAGAACATAATTATTATCACATCAGCCAAGAAAAATTTCCATACATATTTAATATACAATTAAACTATTATTACACAATATAATACTACAAATTAAATACCCAATAATGAAAATACTCACAGATTAAAACTGATTTAATGAAAATACACAATAATGAAAAAATTCACAGATTAAAACTGATTTAATGAATCTCTCCAGTTGCTATCACTATTTACATCTAACAATTTGCACAATAAGGAAATCTTTTAATATTGTCATGGATTTTACTAGTATGATCGATATATACACCTCAACGATTAATATAATGGTACCATTATTTAAGGCTAATAAAAACAAAAACATTTCCAAACTGATTATGAATAAACACACTAATAATAATATTAGAGTTATTTCTAACCATAATATTAGACACACTGATAATAACAATTATGGATGAAGAAGAAGCCATTTCAATCTCATAATCCAAAACCTTTTTTCTTTCCTTTGATAATGGATGATGGGTTCCACTTTCTCCAAAGCGCATGATTCAAAATGGACAGATTAACACGCTTTTGAAAATTCAAGGATTTTCCATTAAAATGGATTGGACTAAGCTTTACTCAAATCACAGGTAGTGGATTATGTCAATAAAAACGTAGAGGAAAGACAGTTTGGATCCCCAACAATTTACACAAATTGCAGAGTAAAGAAGAGGAATTTTTTTTGTACACGGTAACGAATTTGTTGGGCAGAGAAATTATCCTTCACTTATTATCTGTGCACAGGAAAGAAGGGAATTTGAATCTAAATCTTTAACATGAGAGTGAAATATAGTCTATTCGGCTCCTGTCTGAATGCTCAAGCACAAACTAATAACTTAAAGGATAAAGGAATGGAAGATGGAAACACAATTTCTTTGTATTAAAAACAATAAAAACATAGAGTAAAATAAAATAATGGTCAGAGAACCAAACACAGTCTTCCTTGATAATAATACAAATGTAGTAATTAAACAAATATTAGAATAGAAATTTAGTTACCCTTTTGCAATTTCACATGATGAACTATCGCCTAGATAAAATTTCATAAGCATAGCTAAATGAGTCTTTTCTTTTAACAACATCTATGCAAGCGTGCTTTCGACAATAAGGAATGCTTGAACAAGAAATTGAGCTATTAATTAATACAATTATGCACATGCGTACCATAGCCAATTGTGAATGCTCCGAAGTCGTTGTCTCGCGCGTACTCCTTCGAGCTCCCTCTTGCCAACCGATCTGACCTCACCGGTACCTCCCAGTCAATGCTAAGGGTACTCTTCTTCCCCCTGAGCCCCCCTAGTCGTAAAGGGGCCACGCACACAATACCAGAGAATGATAGAACCCAGATCACCTTGCAAGGTCGAGCTACCACTCGTTACCCGAGCTGGGTATCCCAACTCCCATAAGAGAAAGTTTAATCAAGATAAAAATTCAACAACGTAACGTTACGGAAGCCATATCTCCCATTCACTCTTCCTCCACCATCCTTTTTATATAGTTTTCTTAGTCATTAGTTTCCCAAAACCCTCATTAGATTCATTTTTCATTTAATTAATTTCAAAAAACCTCCCCCATACACATGTCACCTGATCCCCTAGTTGCACGAGAAAATTAATTTTATTAATTAATAAAATATTCATATTTCCCTCATCCACCTAAATGCATTCCTAAAAACTCTTCTCGGTGTCCCAAAATTCTCTTACAATTATTAAATGACTTACGCCTTACTTAATTCCTAGTTGAGTTCATAAATAGAAAGTTCCAAAGGCAATATTCCTTACTAAGTTAGATATTCAACTTTTTCTTTATGTTTCCCCTTTTCTTTGAGTTTTCCTTTTACTTTTAAGTTTCCCCCTTTTTCCCTTTTAACTAAAACAATCAATTTATCAAGTGTAGATAAAAACAACCATTTACCCTTTTAATAAATTTAATCCTCCATTATAATTTTTTTACTTTAGTAATTAAGTTTGAATTTCTTAGCCCCGTTCTTGTTATGTGTTTAATTAGTTTTTATTTATCCACATGTTCTCACTACTACATATTGAAAAATTTGTGACAACCACTTGCGACAAAAGTACTCTTTCGTCGCAACATGCAAGAGAAAAAGTTCATTTTTTCTTAATCCACCCCGTATTCATCGCTATCTCGATGCATGTACTTTGACTAAATTAATATGGTCAATGTTTGTCGCAACAGAGATGCATCTATTTTGCTTAAATTAATATGGTCATCATTCATTGCAAGAGAGACAACTGACCTAACATTAAAATTGACCGTAAAAATGACAAATAAATAGGTAAAAAAAAAAATATTTTTAGGTCACGGTCGTCACAATTGCAACGATCGTGACTAAAATTGGACTATAAATATTTGACGATTTAAAGATGTTGCGACAATCTAGCTATACAAACGACAGTTTCGAAAGGGTATTTTTGTGTGGAAGAATGTCGTAGAATTTTGTTAGAGGTGGGGAAAAAAGTAAAGCGAGTGAAAAGGGTCATGGTAGATGTTATTTCCCTTGTAAAAAATGTTGTCTCAGACGTCCTGTAAGAATTTTAATAGAAACGACTAC
>JZKD02S2425855.1:0-13017 GCA_000966675.3 Picea glauca | reverse complement strand
GGGGTTGCCAATTGTCCCCATCCAGGGTAATAGTTCACCTGGATCGGGCGAGTAATCCACCACATAATCATAGTTTTCCATATGGGAGAATCCACACCTCTGCAGAATTACCCGGAAAGCTCCTAACCACCTGACCGCTTGTAAAACCGTCTACCGAGAAACCTTCAGTCAACAATATGTGGGCATTCCAAAACAAAAACATAGGGCTGAGGCCCACTGACTTTGGTCATATATGGAGGCCCATATGACCGCAGGAGCGGGCCGCAGGGGGGATGCAGGCCTCAACATTATCAAAATCACCATTCCTCTTTTCATTGAAAATCACTACTAACCAATGAATGAAGCTGTCAACAAATTGATGAGTCGAGCTAGGGGTGGATATTATAAACTAGCATACCCTCAATCAGGGGAAAGAGAACGTCGAAGTGAATTAGGGTGGTGATGTTGTTCAAAGATATGAAGATTTTGTTTTTTAATGAAAAATGAATATTTTAAAAGGTTTTTTAGCAAAGGTAAATATGAATAGATGTATGGTGGGAGGATGTCATGTAAGAAGTCGTGTTATCACTTTTCTACATTTTAAATGGTCTCAAAAATGAAAAATGTACATGTGGAGATAACAGTTGGTATGTCATTTTAGATATTTGATAGACATAATGAAACAGTGGCAACTCTATATGCAAAGAAAAATCTACTAAAAAAATAGCATGAGTAGAGAAGACTACTTCTTTGTTAAAAATGACCAAAAAAAATTCAAATCAAAAGTATACAAATATATACCCATAGATGTGTCATTATATTTTTTTAATTATATGTCTTGTATATCTTTACTAGTAGATCATATTGTCATTCTCATTCTAGTGTCTATTTGTTTTAATGGAACAAACATCGAGAACCATTCCAACCAAGAATAACATCCAGACTCTAGCAAGCTACTTTCAACAAATTTAAGCTATTCAAAGCTTCCTATCTTATCTTTTATAAAATGTTAATAATGAAATTATAATTTACTAAAAAATTTCAAAATTGAATATAGTGCAAAGTTCAATTTGTTTTGTATGATACATTTTATTAATGTATAAGTGGAAATTTAAAAATTCCTTTTCTTATAAGTGGTAAGTAGTTTATCTTATTATAGAAAGTATGCAAAGTTCAAATTCTTTAATAACCTAAGTTCCAAATTCATAATATAGTATTCAAATTATAATGTTTTATGTAAATAATGAGTGATAGATTTGGTATTTGAGTTTGAGTTAAAATTGTTTTTATTAAGTTTAATTAAAAATTATATTTAATGAATCTTTTTATGGTGGTGAGATTTTTTTATTTATTTATGGGAAAAAGTAAAATTATTAAAAAAGTGTAAGTTTTGTTATTATTTAATAAGATTGTATCATTAAAAAGAAATTATTCAAATCCTAATTGAATTAATTTTGACAAATTAATAGTATCTTGAAAATATGTAAATAAAATTATTTTATTTAAAAATTTATAAATATAAATATATAATAAATTATTGAAATGGTAATAATACATTATAAAAATATAAAATTTAATATAAATATATAATAAATTATTGAATATGAAAATATAAATTTTATAGGAAAATTTAAAAGTAATATAAAACATATCATATATTTAATAACTCTAAATATATATATATCTGAAATGATATAGTATATATCATTGTGTAAAGTCTAAAAATGTTTGTATCAAAACACTGGCCTCCAAAAAAACTGGTCCAAGTCTATCTTTCATTTTTCAAACCTCACAGATCAGTCCCTTATCCTTCTTCAATCACTCTTCCCACATACCTTTACAAATTTGTCCGAAGGCTTCAATTATCTTGGATATTTTATTAAGGCAGATTCCTACAGGATTGTTGACTGGCAGATTCCTACAGGATTGTTGACTGGCAGACTCCTACAGGATTGTTGACTGGCACTGGCTCCTATGGAAAAAAAATGGGAATTTGTGCAATCGTTGGCTCTCCCTCGGTGGGAATTTTACTCTCTTAAAAGCCATTCTGGAAGGTCAACCTGTTTATTGGATGCCATCAGTTGCTCTCCCAGTAACCGTGCTCCATAAACTTCACAAGCTCTCTTTCATTTTTCTCTGGTCGGGTTGTACATCCACCTCCCGCCTCCATCTCTATAGCTGGGATGCACTTGCAAAACCAAAACAGAAAGTTGGATCGGGCCTTCGAAACATTCTCTTCTTCAATCTTGCACTTGCTGCAAACACTCTTTGGCAGGTTTTAATTTCTTCAGGGATTTGGCACTCAATCATCTTGGACAAGTATCTTCCACACATTTCAGCTGCTTCTTGGCTAAGAATGCCTCCTCAAATCCCCAACTCTGCCTCCTACACCTGGAGAAATTTGGTCAGGACGACCCCTCTCATTTCCCACTCGCTCTCTTGGAATCTGGGGTCTGGTCATTCCATCTACATTGGTCAGGATCGTATTCTGGGCATGGGAGCCTCCTCAACACTTTAGGCTCAGCTTCTAGATCACCTACACTCCTCACATATTTACTTCCTCTTCCAAGAAAAAGTCTCGACCAACTCTGTTTCATTCTCCCACTATTGGCACTCCAGTGAGGACCTCAGAGTGCAAGCTGCTCTTGCTATTGAATGGGATAATTACACAATTTATCTTACAACTACGAGTATAAATCTCATGGATAGGGAGGACTCTTTCCTTTGGATCGAAGGAGATTCCTCTGGGTGACCATTGGTCACAAACCTCTACACAGCCATCACAAACTTAATTTGGTCGCTCCCTTTCGATCGCTGGAGAAAAGATTTCTGGAAATGGCACATTCCGATGAAGATAAAACTCTTCATCTGGCTCTCCATAGATTGCAAAATAAACACCTGGGATATCCTTCGAAAGAAAGGGAGGATTGGCCCCAACTTCTGCCATCTTTGTCATAGGGATGAGGAAATTGCATTTCACATTTTCATTGATTTCTCCTTTACTAGATGTGTCTGGGCCCGTATTTCTGAAACGCTTCATTTATCATCGACCTGGTTTGGGCCATCGCTCCTGGACTGCCTCAAATCTTGGAACATCCACCAGTGATCACATCTCATGTTGCCTCCATTCATTTGTTGGTCTGTATGGCTGGAAAGGAACAACACAATTTTTGAAAACAGGATTCCCTCCATCTCGACGGTGGTCTACAGATCCCTTGGATCTTTTGCTTGTTGGTCTACCTTTCACCGAAGATTACATCGTCCTAAGCTCCCTCAAAAGATTACCCTCTCTGAGAGACTGCCTACTGCGTGGTTTGACAGAGCCGCTTAATCCGACGGGCTCAACTATGGGGCCGGTGGACACTTTCAATTATCAAATAGCTCCTACTATTGTTGGACTCTAAACTATGGGCCCAGTTCCAACACAAAGGTAGAATTGATGGGGGCCTGGGCATCACTTCTGGCATCCAGGCTGAACTTTTTGGACCTACAACTTCTTGGGGATTAAAAAATTATTATAGATTGGTTAAACTCCAGAGGTAAGCTTCAGGTATCCGCTCTCCTTGGCTCGATGGACAAAACTCAGGAGTTACATCAAAAGTTCAGACACGTCACTTATCTTCATACCTCGAGAGAAAACAACAAAAAAGTTGATGCCCTCTCCAAGATCGCCCTTCAAAAACAAGCCAATTTACTCTCCTACAATCACTGGCTTGATAATCACAAGGGACCTTCTTTCTTCATAAACATCTTTTAGTCATATCTAGTTTCTTGGGTCTCTCTCAATCACATCCGGTTTATTTTTATTTGTATCTGAAATCTTTGTTTTTTTTTGTCTTCACTATGAGCAAGAACTATCAGCTCTTTCAGTCTTGAATCATGGTTACTGGCTCTATTTTCAAGACCCGGAACATAGCCACTCATAAAGATATTTTAATGTTGTAAGACCTCTCGCTACTCTATGACATTTGTAAACAAATTATATTTCATAAATATAATCGAGAAATTTTTCTGAAAAAAACTTAATTCTTTTTTGATGTAAAAACACACAACACTTTTGCAGTGAATCCACCGAATCTTTAATCTTGTGCAATGTGACTCTCATCCAATTTGAACTCGAATCTTCTAGAGGGTGACGTCGTCACCCAATTTCAATCACTAAAGTCTTTTTCGTTGTGTGCAAGTGATTATGCATTAAATCCTGCATAAATCATGCAATGTATTTAATGTGATTATGTATTAAGTCCTGCAATGTATTTAAAACCATTTTTTATAAAATTTATAATTTTGATAAATTTTCTTATAGCTTAATTATAACTTTGAAATAGTGAAGGATAATGTCCGATCAAGATTCAATTAAATCATAAAATATTTATATATATATTCTTAAATATTAAGAAAATAAATACAATAAACATAGTTTAGTGTTTTTGTTCTTGCAATTGGTAAGAATACATTAAAACTTTAATTAAAAAATAAAGTTCAATATCCTTATTCTCACAATTGGTAAGTAAGATTACCTAAAAAAAACTTAAAAAACAACTATTCAAATGTAATCCTATTTAAAAATACAACTAAAAATTGGTAAGCACATATTCAAAAATATCCTTGGAAAATTGAGATGGCACTTTAAGTACAACCGTTCAAATTAAATCTTATTTAAATCATAATAAATCTAAATAATCTTCCAATAAAATCCTAAAGGATACTAAGGTTAAAGATTCCATCAAGTTTTAGAACTCCCCAAAAGTAATCAAGAAATGACAGTGATTAATTCATTTCAAAAAATTGTTTAAAAAAAAACAAAAAAGAATCAGTGGGAACGAGGAGGAGGAAGGAAAAGACGGAATGTATAAAGGAAGAAAAATTGTCTGTGGACACGCTACAACCACCATTTATAGTCTGCTTGGCCCCGCCGTCAATTACCGCCTCATACGACATATTGTTTGCACCTCAATTAACGGGCGTGCTTGCAATCTAACGATCAATCACCTTCATTTCACGCCTGTCATATACATATTGAAATTCGAGTATTAATGGAAAAGTCTAAAACTAAATATTTATTCCCAATACTTCAAATGAAATTGGTGATATCTAGCAATTGTTAATTCATCCCAAAAATGTTCAATTAAGCTTTAAAATTAAAATTCGTCAAAAGTATCCATAAAACCCTTCTTTTTTTTTAAATGAAACCCTTTTTTAAGCCAAGGGGTGAGGGTCATCGACAACGTACCTAAGGAACCAACCCCTGGCGTTGGTTTTGTTGAAAAGCGAGCCAAGGTGTCAGAGGTAGAGGTGGAGATAAGTAATTAATAAATATCATCATACCAATAGACATGTGATAGGTGGTGTTATAGCAATACTTTCCCAAATGAAGCCACTTAAGCCATGCCTTATGTTGCCCTGAAACATAATTTCGAAGGTATCCTTCAACCCACTTGTTGACTATCTCAATTTGGTCATTTGTTTGAGGGTGATAGCTAATACTGGGGGTCAAGGTCGTACCTACCAACCTGAATAACTCCTGCCAAAAGGTGTTCATGAACTTGTTGTCCCTGTCACTCACTATGGTTTTGGGTAAACCATGCAACCCGAAGATCTCTCTAAAGAACAAATTTGCAATCTGTGAAACATTGTAATCTGTGGCAATGGTGAAAAAATGAGTAAATTTGGTTAATCTATCCACAACCACAAAATGCAATCTTTGCCCTGGACCTTGGGCAATCCTGTGATGAAATCCATTGATATACTTTCCTATTTGTGCTATGGAATGGGGAGTGGTTGCAATAAACATGTTGGATGAGTGTGTTCATCCTTGTTCTCCTGAAAAGTGGAGCATTCCTTGATATGACATATTACATCCTCTGTCATGCCCTTCCATGCGAACCTTTCCCTTATCTGTTTGTATGTTTTGACAAACCCTTGATGCCCTGCTAATGGTGAGTCATGACATGCCTGTAATACTCATGTTTTGAAGGTTGACTCGGGAACCAAGAAGATTTGGCCCTTGTTGTTTATGATGTCATCCATAATCCAGAAGTTATCATCATGTACTTGCCCCTCCGTCAATTCACAAGAAAACTTGTTTTTAGAATATTCCACTAAAAGGTGTGCCTTCCAATCAACTAAAATATCTGTCATAGCATAAACTAAAGGTCTCCTGGATAAAGCATCAACCACCACATTTATTTTTCCCTTTGACAAATTCAATGTCAAAGTCATAGGCCTAGATCTTCCTAACCCATTTATGTTGTCTTTCATTTAGGTCCTTTTGGTCCAAAAAGTACTTGAGGCTATTGTGATTTGTCCTCACAACAAATTTGGATCCAACTAAGTATTGCTTGAATTTAGCCAATGCATGTATGATGGCTAACATTTCTTTGTCATAAATGGTGTATAGAAGTTTAGGGCCCCTCAGTTTTCGACTCTCATAGGCAATGGGGTGCCTATTTTGCATAAGTACTGCTCAAATTCCCTCACCTGAGGCATCACACTCCAATATGAAAGGTTGTGAGAAATCTGGTAAAGAAAGTACCAGGCAAGTGCTCATTACTTTATTCATTTTGTCAAAATTCATCTGTGCCTCTTGACTCCATTTAAAAACGCCTTTTCTGGTTAAATCTGTCAAGGGCGCGCAAAACTGGGAGAAGCCTCTGACAAACCTCTTGTAGTAACAACAGATGCCAAGGAATCCCATAAACTCAGTAAGAGTCTTGGGTGTTGGCCAGTGAAGTATGGCTTGTATCTTTTCTCGGTGTACCTGTACTCCTTTCACTCCAATGATGTGTCCCAAGTAAAGAACTGTTGTCATCCCAAATTCACATTTGGGCTCTTTTCATATAAAGATTGCCCCTCCATGATGGGGAAGATTTGATCTACATGTTCAAGATGATCCTCCCACGTTTTGCTATAAATCAGTAAATCATCAAAGAAGACTAAGAGGAATTTCCTCAACTGCTTGTTGAAGACATGATTCATACAAGATTGAAAGGTGGTTGGCGCATTAGTTATCCCAAAGGGCATAACTAGAAATTCATAGTGACCATAATGAAATTTGAAGGTTGTTTTGGGCACATCTTGCTCCCTCCTTTTGATCCGATGATAGCAAGAGTGCAAGTCTATTTTGGTGAAGTAGACAGCCCCATGAAGCTCATCCAATAGCTCATCAATCCTAGGGATGGGGTATTTGTTTTTGATAGTCTTTTTATTCAATTCCCTCTAATCAATGCACATGCGCATTGTCCCATCTTTCTTCTTTACCAACACCACTGAAGATGAAAAAGGACTAGAACTTTGTCTAATGTGGCCCATGTCTAAAAGTTATTTGATAGCCTTTTCAATTTCGTCCTTATACTTTTTTGGGTGTCTATAAGGAGCAGTAATGATAGGTTTTTCTCCTTATTCCAATTCTACAATATGTTGAAACCCCCTATCTGGTGGTGCTCCTAGAGGAATAGGTTCAAAAACCTTACTATGTATGTCAATGATTTTTTGAATGTCTTGAGAGTAATGAGGATGCCCCTTCTTATCCACTTGAACTGATATTCTACATTTTGTTGCATATACAATGTCTTCCCTCCTAAAAATTGCCTCCATGCACTTTGTTGTCACCACTTTAGGGGTATTACATGTCATCCCTCTGAGTATCACCTTTTTTCCACTCTCTTCATTGAAGGACATCTCCATGGTTTTGTAGTTGGTAGTGATAGGCCCCAATGTACTAAGCCACTGAACTCCCAAGATGATGTTAGTATCTGGTAGGTTGTTGGCCCTTGACCAAGTTTTGAGGATTCTTGGTCATGTTTGACTGGATTTCAAGACTTCGATAGGCTGTCAAAGGCAGAGCACAAGACCAAGCAGAGATCACGGGATCTCGGCCCCTTTTAGGGCCCTTTTTGGGATTTGGGATTATGTAACGGGTATGGGGATGTCAGCCCATGGGTTTACCCGTGTTTAGGCCTATTTTGTATGTATAAATAGAAGGCTAGGCAATGTAAGAAGTAGTTGTTGCAAGTTGGCTAAGTGCTAGAGTTGGATCTATGTGATCAAGAGTTGTAAGTGCTTTGGTTCATATTGTGTGAGACTTGCAGGGCTAAGTGCAAGTCATTGTAAGAGATTGTAGAAGGTTGCGTGCTTAGATCAACTCAGAGAAGGAGGATCTAGCTAGTTGCACAGATCTCCTATCCTCTGCGGAGTAGGTTTTTTGAGGCTCTATGCACGTAACCTATTGAAGAAGCTAATAAAGAAGACAAAGAGTTGGTGGGCGTAGCCCTAGGGTGGGGGTGAACCACATACATGCTATGTTGCTNTAAAGTTCAATATCCTTATTCTCACAATTGGTAAGTAAGATTACCTAAAAAAAACACCTAAAAAAAACCTTAATAAACAACTATTCAAATGTAATCCTATTTAAAAAATACAACTAAAAATTGGTAAGCACATATTCAATAATATCCTTGGAAAATTGCGATGGCACGTTAAGTACAACCGTTCAAATTAAATCTTATTTAAATCATAATAAATCTAAATAATCTTCCAATAAAATCATAAAGGATACTAAGGTTAAAGATTCCATCAAGTTTTAGAACTCCCCAAAAGTAATCAAGAAATGACAGTGATTAATTCATTTAAAAAAAGTGTTTAAAAAAAAACAAAAAAGAATTAGTGGTAACAAGGAGGAAGGAAAAGACAGAATGTATAAAGGAAGAAAAATTGTCTGTGGACACGCTACAACCATCATTTATAGTCTGCTTGGCCCCGCCGTCAATTACCGCCTCATACGACATATTGTCGTCAATTACCGCCTCATACAACATATTGT
This sequence comes from Picea glauca, assembly GCA_000966675.3. NCBI lineage: Eukaryota > Viridiplantae > Streptophyta > Pinopsida > Pinales > Pinaceae > Picea > Picea glauca. Next base: position 4,217 of record JZKD02S2425855.1, on the reverse strand, counting down.
TTGCACCTCAATTAACGAGCGTGCTTGCAATCTAACGATCAATCACCTTCATTTCACGCCTGTCATATACATATTGAAATCCGAGTATTAATGGAAAAGTCTAAAAGTAAATATTTATTCCCAATACTCTAAATGAAATTGGTGATATCTAGCAATTGTTAATTCATCCCAAAAATGTTCAATTAAGCTTTAAAATTAAAATTCGTCAAAAGTATGCATGAAACCCTTTTTTAAGCCAAGGGGTGAGGGTCATCGACAACGTACCTAAGGAACCAACCCATGGCGTTGGTTTTGTTGAAAAGTGAGCCAAGGTGTCAGAGGTAGAGGTGGAGATAAGTAATTAATAAATATCATCATACCAATAGACATGTGATAGGTGGTGTTATAGCAATACTTTCCCAAATGAAGCCACTTAACCCATGCCTTATGTTGCCCTGAAACATAATTTCGAAGGTATCCTTCAACCCACTTGTTGACTATCTCGATTTGGTCATTTGTTTGAGGGTGATAGCTAATACTGGGGGTCAAGGTTGTACCTACCAACCTGAATAACTCCTGCCAAAAGGTGTTCATGAACTTGTTGTCCCTGTCACTCACTATGGTTTTGGGTAAACCATGCAACCCGAAGATCTCTCTAAAGAACAAATTTGCAATCTGTGAAACATTGTAATCTGTGGCAATGGTGAAAAAATGAGTAAATTTGGTTAATCTATCCACAACCACAAAATGCAATCTTTGCCCTGGACCTTGGGCAATCCTGTGATGAAATCCATTGATATACTTTCCTATTTGTGCTATGGAATGGGGAGTGGTTGCAATAAACATGTTGGATGAGTGTGTTCATCCTTGTTCTCCTGAAAAGTGGAGCATTCCTTGATATGACATATTACATCCTCTGTCATGCCCTTCCATGCGAACCTTTCCCTTATCTGTTTGTATGTTTTGACAAACCCTTGATGCCCTGCTAATGGTGAGTCATGACATGCCTGTAATACTCATGTTTTGAAGGTTGACTCGGGAACCAAGAAGATTTGGCCCTTGTTGTTTATGATGTCATCCATAATCCAGAAGTTATCATCATGTACTTGCCCCTCCGTCAATTCACAAGAAAACTTGTTTTTAGAATATTCCACTAAAAGGTGTGCCTTCCAATCAACTAAAATATCTGTCATAGCATAAACTAAAGGTCTCCTGGATAAAGCATCAACCACCACATTTATTTTTCCCTTTGACAAATTCAATGTCAAAGTCATAGGCCTAGATCTTCCTAACCCATTTATGTTGTCTTTCATTTAGGTCCTTTTGGTCCAAAAAGTACTTGAGGCTATTGTGATTTGTCCTCACAACAAATTTGGATCCAACTAAGTATTGCTTGAATTTAGCCAATGCATGTATGATGGCTAACATTTCTTTGTCATAAATGGTGTATAGAAGTTTAGGGCCCCTCAGTTTTCGACTCTCATAGGCAATGGGGTGCCTATTTTGCATAAGTACTGCTCAAATTCCCTCACCTGAGGCATCACACTCCAATATGAAAGGTTGTGAGAAATCTGGTAAAGAAAGTACCAGGCAAGTGCTCATTACTTTATTCATTTTGTCAAAATTCATCTGTGCCTCTTGACTCCATTTAAAAACGCCTTTTCTGGTTAAATCTGTCAAGGGCGCGCAAAACTGGGAGAAGCCTCTGACAAACCTCTTGTAGTAACAACAGATGCCAAGGAATCCCATAAACTCAGTAAGAGTCTTGGGTGTTGGCCAGTGAAGTATGGCTTGTATCTTTTCTCGGTGTACCTGTACTCCTTTCACTCCAATGATGTGTCCCAAGTAAAGAACTGTTGTCATCCCAAATTCACATTTGGGCTCTTTTCATATAAAGATTGCCCCTCCATGATGGGGAAGATTTGATCTACATGTTCAAGATGATCCTCCCACGTTTTGCTATAAATCAGTAAATCATCAAAGAAGACTAAGAGGAATTTCCTCAACTGCTTGTTGAAGACATGATTCATACAAGATTGAAAGGTGGTTGGCGCATTAGTTATCCCAAAGGGCATAACTAGAAATTCATAGTGACCATAATGAAATTTGAAGGTTGTTTTGGGCACATCTTGCTCCCTCCTTTTGATCCGATGATAGCAAGAGTGCAAGTCTATTTTGGTGAAGTAGACAGCCCCATGAAGCTCATCCAATAGCTCATCAATCCTAGGGATGGGGTATTTGTTTTTGATAGTCTTTTTATTCAATTCCCTCTAATCAATGCACATGCGCATTGTCCCATCTTTCTTCTTTACCAACACCACTGAAGATGAAAAAGGACTAGAACTTTGTCTAATGTGGCCCATGTCTAAAAGTTATTTGATAGCCTTTTCAATTTCGTCCTTATACTTTTTTGGGTGTCTATAAGGAGCAGTAATGATAGGTTTTTCTCCTTATTCCAATTCTACAATATGTTGAAACCCCCTATCTGGTGGTGCTCCTAGAGGAATAGGTTCAAAAACCTTACTATGTATGTCAATGATTTTTTGAATGTCTTGAGAGTAATGAGGATGCCCCTTCTTATCCACTTGAACTGATATTCTACATTTTGTTGCATATACAATGTCTTCCCTCCTAAAAATTGCCTCCATGCACTTTGTTGTCACCACTTTAGGGGTATTACATGTCATCCCTCTGAGTATCACCTTTTTTCCACTCTCTTCATTGAAGGACATCTCCATGGTTTTGTAGTTGGTAGTGATAGGCCCCAATGTACTAAGCCACTGAACTCCCAAGATGATGTTAGTATCTGGTAGGTTGTTGGCCCTTGACCAAGTTTTGAGGATTCTTGGTCATGTTTGACTGGATTTCAAGACTTCGATAGGCTGTCAAAGGCAGAGCACAAGACCAAGCAGAGATCACGGGATCTCGGCCCCTTTTAGGGCCCTTTTTGGGATTTGGGATTATGTAACGGGTATGGGGATGTCAGCCCATGGGTTTACCCGTGTTTAGGCCTATTTTGTATGTATAAATAGAAGGCTAGGCAATGTAAGAAGTAGTTGTTGCAAGTTGGCTAAGTGCTAGAGTTGGATCTATGTGATCAAGAGTTGTAAGTGCTTTGGTTCATATTGTGTGAGACTTGCAGGGCTAAGTGCAAGTCATTGTAAGAGATTGTAGAAGGTTGCGTGCTTAGATCAACTCAGAGAAGGAGGATCTAGCTAGTTGCACAGATCTCCTATCCTCTGCGGAGTAGGTTTTTTGAGGCTCTATGCACGTAACCTATTGAAGAAGCTAATAAAGAAGACAAAGAGTTGGTGGGCGTAGCCCTAGGGTGGGGGTGAACCACATACATGCTATGTTGCTATGTTTTGTGCAATGTGTTGATGTGCTTATATGTGAATGTGCTTAGTGCTTTAATATAGATGAATGATCTGTCGATGCTTGGTGCTTAATAATATGGATGGATGTTAGATCTGACTGATATACATGTGCTTAGTGTTGAATCTGTTAAGATCTGATCTGTATCATCATGTTAAGTGTTGTTAGATGCTAGATCTGGTTGAATACTGTGTTGTACTATGATTAGGGTTTAACTGCGCCGTAACTGATAACTAAATATTGATAAATATAACTGTTGAGTGCTTTGTTAAGTAATTCAAATCATAGATATGTGTCCCAGCTAAGGTTTCAGACACTGGAGTCCTGCACCCCCCCCTGCCTCTCCCTCCGGTGAGACTTCATCTTCTTCGCAGGTGTTGCTGAAAGGGCTGGTAGTTAGGGTTTTGTTGGTACATTGCTGTAGCATTGATCCCTGGGTCTGCCCCCGTGCCAACAAAATGGTTCCGTTGCTGGGACCATCTGACCTGAAACTGTGATTGTTGGGAACTGAGGAAGAAGAATCTTTGTGCGAAGATCTGATCTGAAAATGTGATTGCTAGGAACTGAGGAAAAAGAAGCTTTGTACAAAGACCTGACCTGAAATTGTGAAAGCTCTGTGTATAGATCTTTCGCTCTAGTGCGCAGTATTCTACTTGATTTGTGAAGCTCTGTACTAAAGAAAGAAGTCTGATCTGAAGAAAAGAGGTAAGATCCAAATGCTTTGTGCTCTGATAAAGGTAAGAATAACGAAAAGTTTTAAGATCTGGAAGCTTTGTGCTCTGCTGAAGATAAGATTAGTGGAAATTTTTGTTTCTAAAGTATGGATCTAGGTATGTTTGATAAGATTTATCCTAGCTTGAAAA